>QEPC01003194.1:8436605-8465009 GCA_003113815.1 Sphenodon punctatus
ACTTTGCCCTCTGTAACATTGTTCAGATTTGCCCCTTTCTCTCTGTCTCCTCAGCCAAAACCCTTGTTCATGCTATGGTCTTCTCCTGCCTTGACTACTGCAACCTCCTCCTTGCTGGCCTCCCCGGCTCTCATCTCTCCCCCCTTATCTCCATCCAAAACTCCGCTGCTAGGGTCATCCACTTGGCCTGTCGCTTCGACCACATGCAGCCTCTCCTCTCCTCGCTTCACTGGATCCCCCTCCCCCAACCCATCCTTCACAAACTCCTAGTATTTACTTACAAAGCCCTTCACAGCCTGGCTCCCCCTAACCTCTCAGCCCTTATCTCCTTACACACTCCTGCATGCACTCTCCACTCCTCCTCTATCCCCTCCTTGCTCTCCCTTGTCTCTCCTGCTCCCCTAACCGCCTTCTCCCTTGCTGCCCCCTATGCCTGGAACTCCCTCCCTGCCCACATCCGCCTTGCCCCCTCCCTCCGCTCCTTCAAATCCCTCCTCAAAACCCACCTCTTCCTCGCCGCCTTTCCCAATGCTTGCTAGAACTTTCCTCTCGACATTTACAGTCTGCCCTCCCCCTGACTGCAACCAAGCCAAGCACGTGCACCTGAGACTCCACATCCGCTTGAATGTTTTGTCCCTTGTCTCTCCCTATGTCTCTGCGCCTTGTCTACCCCCTCTGAGCCTTTTAGATTCTAAGCTGTAGGCAGGGACCGCGTCCATCTCATTGTTCTGTAAAGTGCCAGGTACACAGCTGATGCTATACAAGTGCTAATAATAATAATAATAATAATAATAAATTTCATAGAATCATAGAGTTGGAAGGCAGCTCAGAGGGCATCGAGTCCAACCCCTGGAAATCCACAGCTACAGCATCCCCAACAGATGGCTGTCTGACCTCTGTCTGAAAATCTCCAGCGAAGGAGAGACTACCTCCTCCCTAGGCAATTTGTTCCACTGTTGAACAGCTCCTGCCATTAGGAAGTTCTTCCTAATGTTTAACCAAAATTTTATTTCTTGTAATTTGAGCCCATTATTTCTAGTCTTGCGTTAAGGGGCGAGAGAGAACAAGTCTTTGCCATCATCTCTGTGACAGCCCTTCAGGTAGTGGAAGACCACTATCATGTCTCCCCTTAGTCTTCTCTTCTCTAGGCTAAACATACCCAGCACCTTCAACCTTTCCTCATAGGACTTGGTTTCCAGATCCCTGACCATCTTTGTCGCCCTCCTCTGAACTTGTTCCAATTTGTCAATGTCCTTCTCAAAGTGCAGTGCCCAGAAGTGGACACGATACTCCAGATGAGGTCTGACCAGTGCAGAATAGAGTGGAATGATTACTTCTTGTGACTTGGAAACCATGCTCCTCTTAATGCATCGTAAAACTGCATTAGCCTTTTTTGTGGCTGCATCACACCACTGACTCATGGTCAGTTTGCGATCAACTACAATCCCCAGATCTTTTTCACATGTATTGCTGCCAAGCCAAATATCCTCCATCCTGTATTTGTACATTTGATTTTTCTTACCTAAATGCAGAACTTTAAATTTATCTCTGTTGAACTTCATTTTGTTCGTTTCAGCCCAGTTTTCTAACTTATCAAGATCATTTTGAATTTTTTTCCTGTCTTCTAAGGTGTGGCTATCCCTCCCAGTTTTGTAACATCTGCAAATTTAATAAGCATTCCCTCTACTCCCTCATCCAAGTCATTAATAAAGATGTTCAACAGTACCGGGCCCAGGACAGAGTCCTATGGCACCCCACTCAACACCTCCCTCCAGTTTGATGAGGAGTCATTGATGAGTACTCTTTGAGTATGATTCTTTTACCAGCTATAAATCCACCTAACGATATTATCATCTAGCCCACATTTTACCAGCTTGTCAACAAGGATATCATGGGGGACTCTGTCAAATACTTTGCTGAAATCAAGATATATTATGTCTACGGCGTTCCCATGATCCACTAAACTAGGAACTCAATCAAAAAAGGTGTTAGCTATCCCTCCCAGCTATGTGTCATCTGCAAATTTAATAAGCATTCCCTCTACTCCCTCATCTAAATGCAGAACTTTACATTTATTTCGGTTGAACTTCATTTTGTTAGTCTCAGCCCAGTTTTTTAACTTATCAGGATCATTTTGAATTTTATTTCTGTCTTCTAAGGTGTTAGCTATTCCTCCCAGTTTTGTATCATCTGCAGATTTAATAAGCATTCCATCTACTCTCTCATCAAAGTCATGAATAAAGATGTTGAACAGTACCAGGCCCAGGACAGAGCCTTGTGGCACCCCACTCAGTACTTCCCTCCAGATTGATGAGAAGCTATTGATGAGCACTCTGAGTACGGTTCTTTAACCAGATCTAAATCCACCTAATGGTGTTATCATCTAGCCCACATTTTACCAGCTTGTCAACAAGGATATCATGGGGGACTTTGTCAAATGCTTTGCTGAAATCAAGTCAAGATATATTACGTCTACAGCATTTCCATGATCAACTAAACTAGGAACTCAATCAAAAAAGGAGATAAGATTAGTCTAGCATGACTTATTCTTGACAAATCCATGTTGACATCTAGTAATCACTGCATTGTTTTCTAGACTGGCTGCTTTATAATCTGTTCTGTTATCTTTCCAGGTATCAATGTCAGGCATACCGATCTTTAGTTTCCAGATACTCCTTTTTCCCCTTTTTGAAGATAGGGACAATATTTACCCATCTCCAGTCTTCCAGCACCTCACCCATTCTCCAAGAGTTCTTAAAGATGATAGAGGTTCTTGGAGTACATCAGCAAGTTCCTTCAGTACCCTAGGATGTAATTCATCCAGTCCGGAAGACTTAAACTTGTTTAGAGTAACTACGTATTCTCTGACCAATTCTTTATCTATCCTAAGCTGCAGTCCTTTCCCCTCATCATGCATGCTGCTTTTGCCAGGTTGGACACAGTTTTCCTTTTGGGAGAAGACAGAGGCAAAATAGGAGTTGAGCAGTTTGACCTTCTCTTTGTCACCTGTTAACATTTCACCATCTTCACCGAGCAGCGGACCTATCACTTCTTTTTTCTTCCCCTTACTTCTAACATACCTGAAAAAACCCTTTTTGTTGTCCTTAGCATCCCTCGCTAGTCTCAGCTCATTCTGTGCTTTTGCCTTTCTGACCGTCCCTACAAGTCTGGGCTACTTGTCTGTCTATGTCCTTCGTGACTTGTCCCATCTTCCATTTCTTTTTTCTTTTTAATTTATTTTTTCTTTTCCATCTTCCATTTCTTATACGTGTCCTTTTTAATTCTCAGCTCATCAAAAAGCTCCTTGTGCTGCCACATTGGTTTCTTTAGATGTTTCCCATTTTTCTTTCTTATTGAAATTGTTTGTGATTGTGCCTTCAGTATCTCATTTTTCAGAAACTCCCACCCATCTTGGACTCCCTTTTCCTTTCGTTCATCTAGCCAGGGGATCCTGCCTAGCATTTCTCTGAGTTTATTAAAATCAGCTTCCCTAAAGACCAAGGTACACATTTGACTATGCTCACCTTTATTCTTTCTTAAGATTAGACTACTGCAACGCACTCTATTTGGGGCTACTTTTGGTGACGGCTCGGAAGCTGCAGCTGGTGCAGAATGCAGCGGCCCGGCTCCTGGTGGGACTGGGCCGCTGGGAGCATATTATACCGGTGCTCTGGTCTCTGCAGTGGCTGCCAATAGTCTTCCAGGCCCGATTCAAAGTGTTGGTCTTAACCTATAAAGCCCTACACTGTCTGGGCCCTGTTTACCTGCAGGACTGCCTCACTCCCTGGGTTCTGGATCGACCCCTGTGGTCAGCTGGGGACACGCTGTTGGAGGTCCCCCGGGTGTCTTGGGGAGCCACACAGAGCAGGACGTTCTCAGTCGCTGTGCCAGTGGGGGCGCGATTGGCCCCGGACCTTCCAGCCTTCCAGAAGAACTGTAAAACATGGCTGTTCCATCAGGCATTTGACGAGGGGGCGGGGTAGGGTGGAGTGGGTAGGGCTGAGGGGCATGGTTGGAGGGAGGGTGTGTTTTTATGATGTTTTAAATTGTTCAAGTGATTTTATATTGTTGTTTTTATGGTTTTGTTAGCTGCTCTGAGCCACTGAGGAGGGAAGAGCGGGATAAAAATCTGTTAAATAAATAAATAAATAATCATGACTTCCAACATTTCATGATCACTTCCCCCCAAAGTTCCCACTACTTTAATCTCATCGACCAAGTCTTCCCTGTTGGTTAGGACCAACTCTAGGATAGCCGACCCCCTCGTTCCTTCCTCCACCTTCTGAAAGAAGAAGTTGTTGGCAAGGCAAGAATTTAGTTGACATTCCTTGCTTAGCAGAGTTTGTCTTCCAGCAGATATCGGGGTAGCTGAAGTCCCCCATTGCTACTACTTCCTGCCTTCTTGAAAGAGCTGCAATCTCTTTTAGGAAGGCATCATCCATGTCTTCTGCTTAGTTTGGTGATCTATAGTAGACTCCAACAATGAGATTGTTTTTATTTCTTTCATCTTTTATTTTTATCCAGATACTCTCAACAGGACTGCCATGCTCACTCTCATGGGCCACTTGTTGAGTTCATGGCTCCACGATCTCCCTTATTTTTGAACATTTGATCTAGCGTCCCTAGGTCCAGTGTCTGTGGCTCATGCCTGAGAGTTGAGATATCAGGGCTCAGCCTCCTGTCCTGCCACTGACTCCCTGCAGGACACTGAGCAAATCATGTTGGCTGTAAATCAGCCAGACTCTGGCCCTACCCCATTGACTCTCTAGTTTTTGTCTTTCTAATGAATGTATGTAGCAGATCCTGGTTAATAAAGATCACAGTCATGAGTGGGAGGAAATACAAATTTCCACAAAGAAAAAGCAGCCTCTAGAGTTCCCCTCTGGTGTTTTGGTTTTGTGTTTTTTGTACAGCTGTGATACAATGAAGAAAATGTTCTGTCATTAAAACCTCTAATTCCTGAAGAATTCCGTCCTCCAGAGTTTGCACTGGCTGCCAATAGCTTTCTGGGCACAATTCAAGGTGCTGATTTTAACCTATAAAGTCCTAAACAGCTTGGTCCCCAGGTATCTGAAAGACCGCCACTTTCCCTATGACCTGTTGCGGCCGATGGCACCCTCTTGCGAGTGCCAGCTGATGGGGAAGTTGTTATGAGGGTGTGTGGGGGATGGGCATAATTGGAGTGAGTGCAACCCTGCAACCTGTATTTCTCATAAGTGCCGTCTACAGATTTGCATATATGGCAACCCTACTTACTCCAGAATAGTTCCATTGATTTCAATAGGGCTGCATAACTGGCTTGGAAGATTTGTTGTCTGGGTGGTCTAGGTAGGCTCTGCTCCTGTACCATTAAAGTCAAGTGTTTGGGAGCTTTACCATTGACTTCAGTAGCCAAAGGATAAAGCCCATAGTGGGGAGCACTCCTAATGATTTCAGTAAGGATTTTGACTCAAGTTAATGAAAATTTTGCCTGAGGGAGGACATCCTGCCATGCTTTTGTAAGCACTAGGTTAGCTAATGGGAGGTGAAGGTGTTGCTTGGAGTATGGGAGGGCAGGCCTCTAGTATTGAAGATGATTGTTAGCAGCATTAGCCCTGCAGTGGTGCTGAGGTCAAGTCAGCTGCCTAAATGTCCCTGGGTTCTAGACCAGTAGGATTTTGCATCCCCTTCTTATGTCCTCCCTGTTTGGTAGTGATCTATTGATAACATTTCCTTACATATGACTTTTTAACCAATCAGGTCTCTGCTTTGTTGTAATTCCTTGAACTAGCAATCTTCTTACTTTATCATCAATCATCAATCAATCAATCAATCATCAGTCATCATCATCATCCTTTATGAGAATATCAGGTAGAACTGTGTTAAATAGCTTCCTAGAATCAGATATCTATTACTGCATTTTCCTTACCCATTCAACCAGTCAAACTGGCATCACAACTATTTAACAAACATAAATTTAGAACCCTTGAAGAGATAGAGAAAATAACACAGACAAAAGTGGACATATTTCTATACCTGCAGTTGAGAAGCGTCTTCACGCAACCAGGCCTAAAAGAAGCCTTTGCTAGGGAACCTAAGGGAATAGAAAAGACTCTATTTAGCTTAACGGGAAGTAAGGGCAAACTCTCTAGGATTTATCAGGACTGAAAACTATAATATACCCCCCAAGCACCTATACCTACCAAGGTGGGAAAAGGATCTCAATAAGGAATTTACAGAAAAAGAAAAAGAAATTATATGGGGCCATATGTATACCTGTGTGTCAGCCCTGGAAGTCAGAGAGACCCAACTCAAGGCCACAACTAGGTTTTACCTAACCCTGATGCAGCTCAGGCATGGGGGAGATAGGTATGGGAAGGGTTTATGTTGGAAGGGCTGTGGTATGCAGGTGGATCTATTGCATTGTCTCTGGAAATGTGTATATGTAAAGGCCTTTTGGAGAAAATTTGGAAAATTTTGAACAAAGTAAACAAGGGAGTAGTCCCTTTCAGACCAGAAATAGGGATCCTAGGCTTGTATCCAGACAGTAAAGCATTGAAGACACACCAGGCGGCGCTGAGGACGCTTTGCCTGGCAGCTGTGAACATTATAACAAGACATTGGAAGACGGAGGGTCCTTTACCTGTCCAAGAGTGGATCTCCCGAGTATGGGACCTATTCACAATGGACAAGATGATGGTGAACCTGCAGGACAAAAAACTGAAAAAGGAGGAGAAAAATGAAAAAGCGAGAGAGAAGAAAAAAAATAACTATGAGGCAAAGTGGTTTAACATACTGGAAGCCATTGAAGGAATAGAACTACCGAAGAATGACATTACACTGTTGTTTGACCGATATATTATAAGACAGAAGGGTTGGAGTACCGCCTAACTTGGGAAATTGGAAAAAATTTGAAGTATAAGTTTGATGACAATAAGATGTACAATGCTGTGAAATGTTAATAAAAGAGTTATAATTTGGAAAAAAAAAAAAAAGTTTGTTGGCACGATTGGTTCTTGATGAATCCATGCTAGCTGCTTCTTAATAGCCCATTGTTGTCTAGATGTTTACAAACTATTTTATATCATTTGTTCTAATAACAAATATAGAATAATAAGAAATTATTTTTATTAACTCATTTGTGCAAGATGTGCAAATATTTGAATGGAAATGAATTTCTTGTACCTATGCCCTCTCCCCCAATACTACAAAGTTCTCTTAGTTGGTCTGTAAAATATTTTCCACCAGAGAGTTGTGGGTTGCTTCCCTTTTTATTTAATTTAATTAATTATTTTATTTTATTTTTATCCTGCCCCTCTCGCACAAGGTGACTCGGGGTGGCTTACATAAATATAAAAACAAAATACATTATTAATATAAACTATATAAAGATACAAAATATAAAAATAAGACAAGTACAGTACTTAAAGATCTGTGTAAACAATCACTCAACTTCCCACTAACCCAGCCCACTCACTCCCCCGCCAAACGCCTGATGGAAGAGCCAGGTCTTACAACTTCATCTGAAAGCAAGGAGATCTGGACTGAGGCGAATCTTCACTATGAGGGCATTCCCCAGCGACAGCGTGGCTGCCGCAAACAACCTCCTGTCCATCCGGACCCACTGATAATGCAGGACCTCCAGGAGGGCGCTCTCGGATGACCGCAGGGGTCGCCCATGGGTCCAGGAGGTGAGGCGATCCTTCAGGTAAGCAGGGCCCAGGCTGTGTTGGGCTTTAAAAGTCAAATCCAGCACCTTGAATCGGGTCCGGAAGACAATAGGCAGTCAGTGCAATGCTCGGAGCACTGGTTGAATGTGCTCCCTGCGGCCCGTTCCAGTAAGTAAACAGACTGCCGCATTTTGCACCAGCTGCAGCTTCCAAACTGTCACCATGGGCAGCCCGACATAGAGCGCATTGCAATAGTCCAGTTTCAAGGTGACAAATGCATGGATGGTGGTGGCGAGGTTGGGTTCCGTCCCGGCTATGGCACTGAGACAGTGTTTGTGGCCTTGGTTGACGATCTCCGCCGGGAGATGGATGCAGGATGTTCTACATTTCTTATCCTGCTAGATCTCTCAGCCGCTTTTGATACCATGGACCGTAGGCTGCTGAGACAGCTGCGAGACCTGTGGGGTCTGGACGGGACTGTTCTTGAATGGTTCTGCTCATTCCTCTCGGGAAGAAGCCAACGGGTGGTATTGGGAGCTGAAACATCTTGCCCCCGCGTCTTGTTCTGTGCCGTTCCGCAGGGTTCCATTCTGTCTCCTTTATTATTTAATGTATATATGCAGCCCTTGGGGGAGGTTGTGAGAGGGTTCGGGGTGCGATGTCACCAATATGCTGATGATACTCAGCTGTACCTCTTTTTCAGCTAACCCAGACCCTGCTGTCTCATTGCTATCCCAGTGTTTGGCGGCTGTGGCGGAGTGGATGTGGCAGAGCAGACTGAAGCTCGACCCCAATAAGACGGAGGTGATGGTGGTGGGGAGGTTGAAGGAGGTGTTGGCCCCCCTGATTGGGGGGGGGTCCGCCCTCCTATAGCTCAGCAAGTCCGAAGTCTGGGGGTGGTGTTGGACTCGGATCTCTGCCTGGACTGACAGGTGGAGGTGGTGGCGAAGGCCGCCTTCCGCCAATTGTATCTAGTGCAGAGGCTGCGTCCATACGTCTCCAGGCCGGACCTGGCCTCGCTCATCTATGCCTTCGTTACCTTGAAGCTGGACTACTGTAATGCGCTCTACGTGGGGCTGCCCTTGTTCCTGGTCCAGAGGTTGCAGCTAGTGAAGAATGCAGCAGCCCGGCTCCTGACAGGGACGGGTCGTCGGGAGCATATAACACCTGTGCTCCAGACTCTGCACTGGTTGCCAATAGCATGCCGAGCCAGGTTCAGGGTATTGGTATTGATCTATAAGGCCCTTCATGGTCTGGGCCCCTCGTACCTCAGGGACCGCCTCGCCCTCCGCGTCCCAGAGCGGCTCCTTCGATCTGCTGGGGGTGCCTTCTTGGAGGTCCCCCGTGTTGAGCGGGGGGCCACAATGGAGAGGGCATTCTCGGTGGCCGGACCACGTCTTTGGAATTCCCTCCCAGAGGAAGCTCGTCTGGCCCCGAGCCTTTTGACATTCCAGCGGGCTTGTAAAACCTGGCTGTTCGCCCAGGCCTTTGGGGAGGAGGGGGGTTTAGAGTTTCAACACTTCCCTTCCTTTTATTTCTATTTTTCCCAACCCTGTTTTGGGTTATATTGTTGTGTTTTTAAGGGTTTTTTTTATTTGTTATTTTTATGAATGTTTTATTGAATTGTACGTTGCCCCGGGATGCCGTAGGCATGAGGGGTGACTAACAAATGTTTGTTTGTTTTTTAAAATATATATATATATATATATATATAGGTGGAGCCTCCTCACCAGTTGTACTTGGCGAAAGGGGCCCCTGGCCACAGCCGACACCTGAAAATCCAGGTGCAGCTGCAAATCCAGGAGCACCCCCAGGCTTCGCACAGATGGAACCAATGGAGGGCAAATACTGTACCCCGACCCCAGATCACCGACACCTATTATAGCTGTAATGTGACGCTCCAGTGCCCTGGAATAACATGCTAGCAGCTGACATGGTCTGCATTCCATTGGCTAGCTTACAGTGTTCTCCATTGAGGCTGTAATGTCTTACTTCCAGAGGAAATTTCTATGAGAATTTGACCAAGTTCCAAAATCTACAAAAATGGCTGGGAGAGCAGCAGCACAGAATTCATTGAAATTCCTCAGGTTCTTTTCCCCTCCTCTTTCTTAAAGATGGTGCACCAGGGAAGCACCACAAGAGGCTGCTGTATCCTGAAGGGGAGCCAAAATGGCCACTGACCAAATACAAAATGGCCCTGACAGGAAGTTACTGTGTTTGGGGCGTGGCTTAGGATACAAAAGGGAAGCAACAGAGCTAGAGAGGCAGTTGGGATCTGGGCTGTTGATGGAGAAGGAGCTAGGTGGTAAGTGCTTCTGAAAGGAGTATGTAAGGGGGAATTGTGAGATAGCCCAAGCTGGGAAGTTGGGCCTGGACTGACTGTAAGTTGCTAAGGGGCTTGCTGAGGAAGCGGAGCCCAGGCTGAGAGCCTGTTGGTAGACGGGTCTGCCTGGAATAGCGTATGGTGGAGGACAATGTAAATAAAGTAGACAACTGAGTTAATTCCCTGAGTGAGACTGATGCTTGGGCCCTGATCCTGTGTGGATTTACCACTGGCAGGCCTCTGCCCTTTGACATTATTTATTATTATATTGTGCAAGCAGCGTACCTGGTGCTTTACAAAGTAATTGAATAGACATGGTCCCTGCCCTAGGTCTTACAATCTTGGGGCGGGGGGAGACAAAGGAAAGGGACATCTGGTGAAGAATGCAGGCAAGCCCTAACACTAGCTGTCAAGCTGGTAGAAAGAAAGGGGGCTGAAGACTGGCAATAGGGTGTTGGCCAGGAAGCCTGGTGAGTGAGGATTGTGCCCTGAAAAGCAGCTGGTGAAGAGCAGCTGAGTGTTCACTAGGGGGAGTGTGAACCTGGCTAGACGTAGACAGGTAGAAAGGTCCTGAGAGAGAGTCTGTGGGATAACATGGCAGCTGGAACAGTGTGTTGGGTTTGGAGAAAGCCGTGCAGCATATGGGCATGGGTAGAACCCATCTTACAGCGTGGTGGAAAAAGATCTCCAGGACAGTGTACTCGAGCAGCAGGAGGCCTGAGAATTCCACAGAAGCAGTGTGGACAGACAGCGTGGGAGGTGAGGTACAGGGGACCCCATGTGGGAGTTACCCCTAAATGCTGTTATGTCTGTGGGGGGCAGGGACACTTACAAAAATGGTGCCCCTCCCCAGGAATGTATAGAAGGGCATGGACCATGGGTTACCACTGAGACAGGGAAGAAACTGGAAAGGACACTGAAACCCAGGACTTAAAAGCGAGAGAGACTGTTGGAAATGTGGGAGAAGAAGGAAATGACTCTGGGGTGCCAGAGTGGGGCTTCTGGGGGTGTAAACAAAAGTGTGGGTGTTGTACCTAAATGCTGCTGGGGTTGTCAGCAGCAGGTACACCTTAAGTGTGCATGCCCAAAGAGAGAGCCCTAAAGAAAAAGACAAAAAGAGGGCCTGCAAGCTGACATAAGAGCACCTGGGGAGACTGACACCACTTTTATTTTTGTTGTTGTTATTGGATTTTATAATATTGTAAGCCGCCCCAAGATGCCATAGGCATGAGGGGGCAGCTAACAAATTTAATGAAATAAATAAATAAAATAAACTTTAGACAAAGTGCTGAACAAGCGCCTCCGAGCTTGTGCATGAAGAGAGAAGCCGGCCACGCTGAAAATTGAGGTCCCTAGAATGCGCCTCTGCAAAGCGCTGCGTCTCCAGCCGCCGCTGTTGCCGGCAACAGGGAGAACGTCACTTCTGGCAGCGCAGCGCGGCTTCTCTCTTCACACACGGCTCGGGAGGCGCTTCTCAGCACCTCAACTAAAAACGGTGTGAGAGTCTAGAAACGGGAGCTGAGAGCTCTACCCCTAATATGGGGACTGAGACTGAGAGTCTGGAGGAAGGAGCTGAGAGGCTGAGCTCTACCAATAATAGACAGGAGAGAGAGTCCTAGGGAAAGGAAATGAGGCTGAGAGCCTGCAAGGAAAAGGGGAAAAGACCAAGCCTCCCAAATTAAGGTTGATGGGAGCTGACTAGAAACGGTCTTTAGAAAGATGGACTTTGAAGTTAAGCTAAATGAGACCCTCCGGGGAGAGGTAGCAAACCTAAAAGCAATTCTTGCAAAGCATGCGGGCTCTGAGGAGTTAGAAGGGGAAGCCTTGCAGACTGAGGATGAATCTGAGGAGGAGTTGGAAGGATTGGCTGGACTGGAGAAGCACTAGAGAGAAAGCTCTGGGAGAAGGCATGTACTGGGATGAGACTACAGATCAAGGCCTGGAAGGGTCTGATGGGACCCAGGGTGGGGTATAGGGAAAGGTTGTGAGGCCCTGCACCTCACAACAAGAGGAGAATGCTTTGGAGCAGAGTCCCTAAGACAAAGAAAGGCTGAGAACCTAAAAAGGGAAGCTGGGAGCGCCTAAGAGAAACTAGTGGGGCTGGGAGCCCTAAAGGAGCCAAGACCTCTAATGGGTTGCGAACCCTGGGCATAGCCCTAAACCCAATGACTAATACTCCTGAGAGGAGAAGATGGAAACAACAGAGAAGTTGAGGCTGGCTATTTGGGGAGAAGGGAGGCTGGTGGGGTTCCCCTTTGGGATAGGGGACCTGCAGTGGAAACTTCGGGGTGTCCACACACAGCGGACAAGCAGCTGCTGTGTTGGAACTTAGTGGGCTGAGAGCCCAGAGTGAGAGTTCTAAGTACATAGGTTGTGGGATCCTTGGGCATGGCCCTAAACAAAAACAGTACAGAGCAGAAAGCTCTAAATATATAGGGGGTGGGACTCTTGGCATTGCCTAAATCATTAAAGGTATCTCCAGGGAGGAGTAAATGTCTATATTGAAATGTATGTGGGATTAGTATGAGAGCCTTTGTCCCCCCCCCACCCCAAAAGAAGACACGTGACACTATTTGTGGAGTAAAAAAGGCCGCACCAAACTTTATTAGCCTTGTCAGGGGGAGGGGGCTATGCCCCTCCAGGTCCTGCCAACCTAACTCTAACTTATAACTTGGGTAGAGTAAACTTAAGGCGGTCTGATGTCCCTCAGTACCGCAACAATGTTAACTATAGCTGCTGCAATGTCACACCTGTCAGGCCGCCCCCGGCCGGATCAGGAGGCCATTCCTACCGTGAGCCAAGGAAGGAATTGAGGGGAGCCGGCGAGGACCCTGGACCGCCCCTGTCCTAGGGCCCTTCAACCGGCCCCCACCCCTTTCCTGGGTCCACCGCGATGCTGATCGGTCAAGCTCTAGCATTCGGGTGTACCCCATCTCTAAAGGAGATGACCTGGCAGCAGACTATCCCTACCCCTAACTGTCTAACTCGCAGGACCCCTGTCACTAGAGATGGCCAGCGTTGCTTGGCTAATCTCACACACACCCCCGCCCCCGACTCACCCAGCATAAGGCTAAATTTTTGCTGTATTGCTATGAGGTACAGCTCTAATCCTTTGTCAGACAAATGCACCCCATCCGGCCGGTAAAGCTCCGACCGGGAATATTTAATCCCAGGGTGTCTGATTGTGTTGCCCCCCAAATCGGCCATTAATTTCTCCACCTCCTTGTTTATCTTCTTCCTTGCCTTATCCACCTTACTGGGGCGCACGGCGTTCTTCCACCTAATTCTTTCAAGCATCTCAGACCACACAATTTTTGTACTGGGGAGAAGTCGTCGTGCCTCCCAGAGGTCCCTTTTTATACAGGTGGCCAGGTGTAAACCTGTTTCCACAGGTATGTTATTCTCCCCAAGATGTACAACCAACACGTCTGGATGCGTCTCTCTTGCTAGTGCGTGGACCACCGGCAGGAATTGAGCCCATCTCATTCCGCTTCTTCCTTTCCACGCCACTTCTGCGAGATGTCCCAGGCCCAGCTGGGTTCCCCAATACGAGCGCCCGGCTCGCTTTCCAGCCCAGTAGACCATACTGTGGCCAACGATCACAACTCTCCGTCGTCGTGAAGGCAGTTCCCCTCCTACGAGAGACAAACTCCTATTACCATTACAGTTACTCGCCTCCCTCCTTCTGCCACGCTGAGGTCTAATTGCTCACTCCAGATTCACTTTCCTCACATAAGCGCGAAATGCTCTGGACTTCCATCGGCCGATGGACTTAACTTGCTCCTCGGATAGACCTGCCGCTGCAGCGCTGCTCGCTGCGCCTATTCTAAATGAGTGGGAACTAAATGCTTGAGGTGGGAGGTTTCCCTTTTCTAGGGCTCTCCTTAGCACTGCTGAGAATTGGAATCTCGTTACCCAGGCCCTATTCTTATGTATGTACAGCTGACCTGGCCCAATAGGGCGGAGCTGCAAATAGTCTTCCAGAGCCACCACTGGGCACAACTGACAGTCGGCCAACCTTGCTAATTTAATTACTTGCCCTCTTCTGTACCTATCCGTCTTGGATCCCCTCAGCAAAACCTCCAGTCCCTGCACACCCACCTGAATATCCTCTATGCCGACTATGACTCCCCCTTGATTCCTTGACGTATCGGCCGTAATTTCGCTTACCCGGAACGCTCCGAAAAATGCCATCTTAAACAAGCTCTTAAATGTTACACTCTCGAAGGCCAAGAAACAAACCTCGGGTAGCTGATTGCATATTTGCTGCAGTATCTTAGGGGTTATGGGCTGCCTAGTATCAAGTCCTTGTGAGAATTCCCTTTGCCACCCTTCCAACATTTTTCTAACCAAAAATCCCTCGCTGGGGGATGTGAAACCTGCCAATTTATTATAAAAAGCTAGGGCCACCAATTTTCCTGAAATTGTCCGGGGTGCTAGCCCCTGCTTTTTAAAGCTAATTGCGAATTGTATTGACTGGGCCTCCGTAATAGGGAATTGGGTCATCCAGCCTTTTTCCTCCCGGTAATTTTGGAAATCGCCCAAAGCTTGAGAGTATGCCGCTCTAGTGCGGGGCGCCAATGACCCCTCCACTGCTTGGAACATTTCTAGTGTCCAATGTTCCAGATCCCTGGCAGAAGTTCCTCTGGATCCTGCCTGGCCTCCAGCGCCAACTGTCTCAACCGCTCCATCTGCTGGCGAGAGAGTGCGTCGGCAATCCCGTTGCTAATACCCGGGACATGCCTGGCTGTAAACAAGATATTACTGCTGAGGCACTGCCACACAAAAGCTCTCACCAGCCCCATTACCCTTGTGGAGCGGGACGACATTGAGTTCCGCACGTGGACCACTGCTAGGTTGTCGCACCAAAACAAAATTGTTTTGTTTGCGAATTCCCTATCCCAGATGTAGACTGCTACCACTATTGGGAACAGTTCCAGGAAGGTGAGGTCCCTAGTCACTCCTTCCCGGCCCCACTGGGATGGCAGATGCGCACCATCTGCCATCCCAGTAAAGCCCGAAACCCAAAGATCCGGCCGAGTCAGATTGTACCTGAAGGCCTGCTTCTAATAACGACTTCTGCCTCCATATACTAATCCCATTGAACGTGTGGAGGAAGTGGCGCCAGGTCCAAAGGTCTTCCTTCATTTCTGCTGTTATCCGGATGTGGCAATGGCCCCCCAGGTTGTTACCCACCTTAGCATACAGTCACGACAGAAATGCTCACCCCGGAGCAACCACCCTACACGCGAAGTTGAGGCTGCCCAATAAAGACTGTAGTTGCCTCACTGTCACTTTCGATCTTCCTAAAATGCAGTCTGTGTCCCCGACTAGGGCTGTCAACTTATCCAATGGCAGGTGTGACACCTGCTCAATGGTATCGAGCTCTATTCCTAAAAAAGTCAAGACTGATGCTGGGCCCACCGTTTTTTCTGGGGCCAACGGGACGCCCAACTCACCGGCCAGACTTTGAAAGCTCTCTAGGCCCGTTTCACATTCTCTTGTCCCGGGTGCACCCAAAAACATAAAATCATCGATATAATGAATAATATATCGTGATCGCGTCCTGTGGCGTACCAACCATTCCAGCAAGGAGCTAAAGCGCTCAAAGGCCGAACAAGAGATCGAGCACCCCATGGGCATCGCCTTGTTGTAATAAAACTGGCCTCTAAACTGGAATCCAAGAAGTTTAAAACTCCTGGGGTGAACCGGCAGGAGTCGAAATGCTGATTTTTATATTGCATTTTGCTAGGAGTGCCCCCCTCCCGCACTCCCTTGCCATTTCGATTGCTGTGTCCAGGGAAGCGTATCGCACTGAGCAGAGCTCCGGCGGGATCGTGTCATTGACCGAGTATCCCTTTGGGTGGGACAGATGGTGAATGAGGCGGAACTCTCCCTGTTGTTTCTTGGGTACTATGCCCAGAAGGGATACGTGAAGATCGGGGAAAGGGCCAGCCATGCGGCCCTCTGCCCGCTCCTTGCAAAGTTTGGCGGCTACCAAATCCTCTTTCCCCTTTATTGATTGAAGGTTCCGTACCCATGCCCTCGCATGTTTAAATTCTGAGGGATTAACAAAACCGTCTCGGAATCCCGAGACCACGTATTCCACCTCCCTTACCAGTGGGCAGCCCCTCAATGCCTGTGCCAGGGCCTCATGCTTGACTGGAGTTGGGGCCCTTGGCTCCTCCTTGCTGCTGAGGGCCCCGGGAACTCGACTTATTTTGTTGTCTGCCTCGAGGTGATGACCGGGCCCGGCTACACTGGGTCGCTGAATGTCCCCCCCCCCCCCACACACATGGGAACAGGCGTGCCGAAACCGGCACGGGGAGCAGGCGCAACCCCCGGACTCATTGAAATCCCAACAAGTCCCCCCTTTTTGGTTACCCCGGCGGCCTCCTGACCGAAAGGGGTCATTCATCGGGGCCACGCCTCCCCTCACTAGGGTGTGACCTCTATCTGTCCTGTGGGCCCCTGCTGTGTTGGACATACATTCCAACCACAGGTCCTGAGTGTACATGTCCCACCTCAACCCGGGGGTTATTGTCGCCCTCTTTCGAAACCCTTCGTCATAGCAGAGCCATGCCCCTGGGTTACCGGTGTCATAGGCCCTGCGCACTATGTCCTGATATTTGAGAAGTTCAGCCGCCCGGTCAGACGTTGCCTGGACCATGACCCCCAACAACACAGAAAAGGAAGCTGATGAGTTCGCCCAATTCCTATCTACCTTGGGGTGCTTGAACCACTCCTTCTCCTTTTCCTTTTCTGTTGTGCTGGGATCGAGCACTGGCTCGGTGTATAGCAGGGAGAACACGTCCACGTATTCGCCTCTCCAGATTTTATCATGGGTGTGCTGGGCCAGGTGTGCTCCGATCGAGGCCCCTAGGGCCACCCATGCCCCTGGTTCTGCTCGGGCTGGCGCCGTTTGCGCGGCGTTGGTGTGGCCCGCTACACACCCTTCATTGGCGGGCCCTACTTCCCCCCTGCTTTGACTAGTACCGCCCTTGATCCCTGGCACTACTCTGGTGGCCCCTTGGGTCCCAGTGGGTTCAGGGTGTCCTTTGTTCCTGACTCTTTTCTACCCACCTGGCACGCGTGCCTTAGGGTGGGGGGGGGAATCCTTTCCAGTTGTAATCCCCCGAACTCTCTGTTGTGTACCCCTTCCAGGCACAGTGCTGCAGTCAGGGGTCCCACACCTCACAGGGGTTTCCTTACCCTTATTATTATGGAAGATGGGAGGGGGGAGTCTTCCCGTGGCCTCCCATACCAAGGGTCCCACCCCTCACAAGGGTTTCCTTACCCTTATTATTACCCGAAGATGGGAAGGGGGAGTCTTCCCACACCCTCCCGAACCGGGGGGGTGGTGCGAGGCGTTCACAGCCAACCTCCCCTCCTCTGAGAACCAGTCGCGCTGCTGCGCATGAAGCCCGAGCCGCGGCAGCCTTCACGTTACCTCCAAGGCGCCTGAGGCTCCTGCTCAGGCCGCACCTGAACCCCTCGCCCCCAGCACGCTGTCTCTCCATCGGTGTCTGGGCGCGAATGCAGAAATCGCCCCAGGCACAAGATGGCGGCCGCGAGCTCCCGCTCTCGTGAGAACTCGCTTCGCGCCGCTTCGCCACTCTGCCGTGCACCCTCCCCCACGTGCCTTCTTTCTGCACAGGCGGGGGAGGAACAACAACCGCTGCCCCCAAGCTGCTCCCCTTCAGAGAGGGCCGGGTAGGCGACAGGCAATCTGAGAGACAGGGCTGACTCCTCAAAAGGGGAGGTGTGTGGCAGGGAAGTGCCACAAGAGGCTGCTGTATCCTGAAGGGGAGCCAAAATGGCTGCTGACCATATACAAAATGGTCCTGACTGGAAGTGACTGTGTTTGGGAGTGTGGCTCAGGATACAAAAGGGAAGCAGCAGAGAGCTAGAGAGGCAGTTGTGGTCTGGGCTGTTTATGGAGAAAGAGCTAGGTAGTAAGCTCCTCTGAAAGGACTATGCAAGGGGGAATTGTGAGATAGCCCCAAGCTGGGAAGTTGGGCCTGGGATGACTGTAAGTTGCCAAGGGGCTTGCTGGGGAACCAAAGCCCAGGCTGAGAGCCTATTGGCAGACAGGGAGCTGCCTGGAATATCATATGGTGGAGGGCAATGTAAATAAAGTAGACAACTGAGTTAATTCCCTGAGTGAGACTGCTGCTTGGGCCCTGATCCTGATCCTGGCAGATGTGTACTTGCGTTTACTTCATGAATTCACTAGGGGTGCCTTTTAGACGCAATGTGAAAGTATGTTTGAATGTGTATTTCCACCGTTTGCTAAGCACATGATGTACCCTGTGTTTGAGTTATAACACTACTTACACGATTACGTCTGCTGGTGCTTACTTAAACACTGGATGTCCGCACAGACACACAACCCTCTACAGCTTCCCTGGATGATATCCCATCATGCACTGCTCTCTTCCCTCAGTAAAAAGCATGCTATCCCATGATATGCTGCTCCTTCCCTTTGCTATACAAAGCTGTCACTTCCAAACCCCTCCCCTCGCTAATGGAGAATTTTCTTTTAAAAAGGAGTGGATCCAGAGAGAGAGAGTGGAGTGACTTACATAGAAAGAGCACGTTGACAGGGTGTTCAAATGATGGGGAGTGGGGAACTCTATATGAGTGCACACAGGGGCAGAGCCATGCGGAATGAGGCCTCCCCTCCCTGCCTGGCCAGAGCGAGCAAGAGTGAGTGAGTGAGCATGCAGCGCTGGGCAGCAGCAGAAACCTTGCTCCTTTCTCTCTCTCTGGCTACTTGCCGACCTGGTGAGGGAGATCCGAGCATCGAGCTGTCCGGGATTCCTGGTCGTCGTCCCCCTGCTTAGGAGCAAGAGGAAAGTGGCTTCAGTTTTGCAGGAAGTTGTAAGACCAGCCCTAGCCGCTCTGTGTGTTGAACTCTGTGATCGTTCACCGGAAGTAACAGCAAACACACTAACACATACTTACACATCACTTTAAGAACGTGTGTGTCACCGACACAGGAATTACGTACTGGATACATCTTAGCGGGGTTCATCTGTGGCTAAACTGTGTCAACAAGGGTGTTTTAAAAAATGTCAATGCTTAGGCGCTATGTGAAAACTTATGCTAAACGGCGAAAGACCCGAGCGGCATCGCGTCTAAAGAGGCCCAAAGATAACTACTAACACCTCCAAGGTTACTTAAGCCAGCTTCTTTTGTAACCCGGGATAAATTTTCTGAAAGAGGCCTGGGAGTTTCCCCGTATTTTTTCACTTTCATTTCAATATTTATTTGTATCCCACACTCTCTCGGCCAGGATGACTCGAAGTGGCGTACAACAATCCATCGAAATAACTATCAATCAGTATTTCGGTATATATTCCACGCAGGGGAACCCCGAGAATACAACACAATATAATAAGCAACATATAAATCACCCAACAAAAGAGACTCCAATACAAATTTGTCTACAATACCCACCTCCTTAACATCATATAATACTCCAGACATAAATCCTACATAAGAAACCCAATCTTAAATATGACAAATGACATAGTCCTTAAGCCACATTGCCACTACTAATACAAATATGATACCCTCCCCCCACATCTTGCCAAGCCAACTCACAGCCATTAGCCTCATTCCCAGCTCTCACCTGGGGACCAACTACAGGCATCCTTTTCCTCCCTCCCTTGCTGCCACCAAGGAAGGTCAATCGCCTCCACCTCCTCCCCTCTCTCACCGGAGGGAGATGCTTTCTCCAACTTTACCAGCAACACGTTCACATTTCTTTCTCTAATCCATACCCCCTCCACCTCGGGACCCCGCCGAAGGGCACCGCCAAAGGGCATGCCCCTTTGGCACGTGCCTCTGGCCGCCCCTGATGATATGGGGAGTGGCCTGAGAAAGTCCCTCCTCCAACCCCACCCCTGCAAGGGTGGGGGGGAAGGCGGCAGGCACATCCCGGAAGCCCCGCGGCCCCCAGCTGGAAACAATAGGGTCCCTCTCCCCCCCCAAAAGCAGGTACCAGTTTCAGTATTGATACTTGATAGCTTATACTCCCGTTGGTTTTGCTAGTTGTTAATGAATATTTTGTTGTGGGGTTGTTGTTTTTTTCAGTGGCTCCCAAACCTTTTGCCTCCATAAGGTTTTTGGCGAGGGAGACAGGTGATGGGTGGGGGATTAGGAGGGGGGAGGGTTTTTTAGCTCTGCCTTGGGGTATTTTGTATTGTAGTTTTATATTATGTTTTACTTATTTTGTTATTTATGTTTATGTATATAGGGTTTTAATATGTTGTGAGACACGCCGAGCTGCTATACCAGGAGGGGGCAGCCAAGAAATTGAAGAAAATAAAAATAGAAATAATAACCCCATTTTGAGACTTAACTATATTCCTATGACTCCAGACGATGACAAAGGCATGAAAAATATATCAATATCAATTGGGATTTTGATGGTGGGACCGATCCTAGGCCCCACAGATCCTGCACACAGCCCTCTATTGGGGTTACGTTATGTCCCGTGGAAACTGTGGGCATGCGCGTGGGGGGTGGCCCATGGGGCTTGGGATCTGCCCTCCGGGTTCTAGATCAGCCCCTGTGGTTGGCCAGGAGCGCCCTTCTCGAGGTTCCCCGAGTTTCTTGGGTGGCAACTATGGGGAGGGTGTTCTCAGTGGCTGCACCAGGGCTGTGGAACTCTCTCCCGATGGAGGTCCGTG
Organism: Sphenodon punctatus; assembly: GCA_003113815.1. Lineage (NCBI taxonomy): Eukaryota > Metazoa > Chordata > Lepidosauria > Sphenodontia > Sphenodontidae > Sphenodon > Sphenodon punctatus. Next base: position 8,457,278 of record QEPC01003194.1, read on the forward strand.
TGACCCCAGACCTTCCCTATTTTCGACGACCGTGCAAGACCTGGCTGTTCTGCTAGGCTTTCGGTGATGGCTGAGGGGTATGAGGGAGGGATAGGGGTTCTTAGTTCCATCCTTGTGTTTTTATATTGTTGGATTTTATATCTTATATTTATACTGTATTCTATGATTTTTAATGCTGTATTGTGAGCCGCCCCAAGCTGCTAATATCAGGAGGGTGCAGGATATAAATTATGCAAAATAAATAAGTAAATTTAAAAAATAGATGTTGTGTTCCCACTTGGGGTCATAACCCATAATTTGGGAACCTCTGGCTAAAACCACATGTGACTGCACAACCCAGCCCAGGTTGGGAACCCACCGCTGACATGGCTGCGTATAGGTCAGGCCTCTGGTCATGCGTGAGTGTGGCCGGAAGAGCCGTCTGCAACAGACGTGCAGGAGGGTGTCCCTGTCCCCACGCTGCTCTTGCTCCACCCTGTCTCTGCTATGAGGGGCATCCATGGCAGCAGCCCTGATCTGGGCTGGGTGATGGCAGGTCAAAACATACGTGATAGCCCACTTTGACCCAGTTGGGTGGGCCCTAGCCCAGGCCATGACTTCCGTTATTTGCCGAGGTGAGACCCCGGGCTAGATGCCAACATGACTCGGGATACCCTGGGTCAACATCTAGTGGCACCTGCACACGTGCAGGCAAGGTCCATGCCAGATCATGCAACAGTGGGCTAGAGAGGTCCACTGTCACGTCTGTTTTTAACCTCTGATTTATTAGCAGACATTTTTGTTACAGTGTTGCCCAAAGTCCTCAATTGGAGGTCCCATTATGCTGGACTGACTCAGAAATGATCTCCTGTGTCAGGGCTTGATGCTTTACTTGCTGGAGTCAATGGCAAAGCTTCCACTGATTTTTACTAGCATAGGATCAGGGCATCACTGAAGGCTCAGTTCTCTGCCCTCTGAAGTCATTGGCAAAATTCCCATTGACTTTAATGGTGGAGGATTTGCCTAGTGAGTATCTACTTCCATTAGCTCCTGCTTTTAACACAGATTGGCATTCTGGTTAGTAACACAAATAAATTTCCATAGCTGCGGAGTATAATTACAAAATACCCCAGTTCCCACTGTGACAAAATTATCACATGGAGAAACCAACTAACTTACCAACCCACACTACAATTAAAGGGAAGGAGCATACCCTAGAAGGAGATTGGTTACATATGCTGAAAAGTCAAATAAATTAAAAATCCATGCAAAACTTTGAGGAACGAGCATAATGACTTTAATATGGGAGCAATGAGCAGAGGCAGCCAAGTGCCCATAGGGATGTGTGATATGTTCTGCATCTGGAGTGAGCTATAGTGTGGAGATTGTGCAATCAGAAACTCCTAAAAAAAAAATAAGGAAACACATTAATCAAGTCGTGGGAAAACAAATGCAACTACCAGCAGCTCCACTACATCCTGCCTGCAACAGTTGTGACATGCTGATCTTTCATATATGGTAAAATGAAGTCTTACTGCAGGGCTGAGGACCTCTGGCTTGTGGGCCAAATATGCCCCATGGCTGCTCTTTATGTGGCCTTTTCCCATTTTCCTGGCCCATGTATCCAGTCCCTGTCCTCAAGTATAGAGAGAGAGAGAGAGAGCTTAGGGTAAGGGAGTGGAAATGGTGGCATGCACTCAAGGATAGCATAGATTCATGCTCTTTCCTTCCTCCATCCTGAGCACATCCCTTAATCATCTTCACTCCCAGCTCATGTCCAGTCTAGGGAACTTGTGCTAATTTTCAAAGTGGCCCGTGGGAAGGGACAGCGTCTGCACGGCTCAGTATTTAGGAGATTGCAGAAATACTTCTTAAAAAATCAGATCTTCTTTCTTCGTTAGGATTCTTTTTCATGTAGACACTTTTCAATATATATTTTTTCTCCCTAAAGAACCCTTTTAATTATTCATCATTCTGGGCACAGGCATGATCCCACTGACTTCAGGTGCAAGGCAAGTTGACTCATTAGTCAAGGTTGCCATAGTAAGATGCATAGCGTAACACTGCTAAGGGATGTTAGCCCTGGAAACTATTTTTGAGTTTGCAAGACAGAGCAACAAAATAGGAAGATAAAAATCTGGGATGGGAGTATGGAAAAATGTGGATTCCTTTTCTGTTGTGCTGTCACCACTGCCAGACGTTTGGTGAATGCTCTCAGAGTGGCAGATAACATGAATGGGAATACTGCATATTGACAGCGATGACCAGAGGAATTTCCTACGAACAGCCTGTATAGAAATCTCAAAATAAGCATCTTTGAGGTTGAGAGAAGTGAACCAGTAATACCTCTGTAAGGCAGGGTGCATGGAGAAAAAGATGACCATCTGGAACTTAAATTGCTTCGGAAACTTGTTTAACTTGTGCAGGTTTGAGCCCTCTGTCTTAGGTTTAGGGTTCTATTCGAGGTACTTCCTAGTTCCGATCTAGTTCTTTGGCACAGGTTCCACTGTTCCTTTGTCTTTTAGGGGTCATACCTTCTTTAAAAGAGTTCATCTTGCAAGAGAGCTCTCTGAAGAGGAATGGGGGAGGGGGCGCAGGAGAAGAGGAACTGGAACTTGTTGCCAGCAGCATAACTGGATTTAAACAAGGACTGGATTATCTAGGCACGATAGTGCCTGGATAGTTAAGGCGTGTAGCACTCTGCATTATAAAGCACAACATTCTTTTCATTACAAAATCAAAATATTTGATGGTATCATTGTGAAAGTCTGCATAGTAAGTTTTTGAAGTATAGGTCCATAAATGGCTATTAGTCAAGATAGTTGGGGGCATAACCTCTGACCGGCAGGAGCTGGGAGTAATAGCAGGGAATGGATCACTGCATTATGACCCGTTTCTCTGACGTGACCGAAGGTGGATATTTTCAGAGACCAGATTCTGGGCTTGATGGACTGCTGGTTTGACCCAGTATGGCACTCTTTATGTTCTTATGTTTAACTGTGTGGTGTAGCTGTGCTTCTTTACTTCCAGTATCCATCTGTCTGTGATGGCCCCCTAGGTTTTGTAGAACTGAACTAACCTAACACTGAAGAGCGGTAGTAGAGGAGGGTGTTCAGTGTTGGTTACTGCTGGTTTGCAAAGCTAGACTTCCATTGTGTTAAATTTTGACTGAGGATGGGGAGCAGTCTGGGAGGTATTAGAGGGATGTTTCACCTTGTTTAGTCTTGGTGAATCTCTTCCTTGATTTATTTATAATTATATTAGTATGCTGCTGCCTCCTGCTCCCAGCATCTTGAGGTGGCTAACAACATCTTAAAACGTGTAATAAAATTCATTAAAATCAACATTTTTAACCCCTCATTAAAATAACCCCAGCCCAGCCCGCCCACCCATCCATCCATCCATCCATCCCATTTCCCTTGGCAAAGGCCCAGTGGAACAGCCAGGTCTTACACTGTCTACAGAATGAGGGGAGGTTAGCAGCCGGGCGAACCTCCAACAGGAGGGAGTTCCACAGCTGCGGTGTGGCCACCAAGAACGTCCACCTCATGGTTGACACCCAGGGGACCTTAAGGAGGGCACCCCCAGCCAACTGCAAAGGTCGATCCAGGGTCTGGAGGGTGAGGCAGTCCTGCAGGTAGGTGGGGCCCAGGCTGTGTAGGGCTTTAAAGGTCAAAACCAACACCTTGAATTGGGCCCGGAAGGCTATTCGCAGCCAGTGCAGAGTGGAGCACTGGAGTAATGTGCTCGCGTTAGCCCATCTTCTTCAGGAGATGAGCCGTCGCATTCTGCACCAGCTGCAGTCTCTGGACCATCACCAAGGGGAGCCCCATGTAGAGTGCGTTACAGTAATCTAATCTCAAGGTAGTAAAAGCATGGATGATTGTGGCCAGGTCTGAGATATACGCCTTAAGTCGACGTACCAGATGTAAATGGCAAAATGCACCCTTTGCCACAGCCGCCACCTGGGCATCCAGGCGGAGCTGCTGATCTAGGAGCACCCCCAGACTACAGACCTGCAATACCAGGGGTGGACAGACCCCATCAATTTTATTTTTTATTTATTTCTTTTTAAATTTATATCCCGCCCCTCCTGCCCACAGGGCAACCCGGGGCGGCAAACAACATTTCATTTAAAACAATAATAAAATTTTAAAACAATTCAAAATACACTACATGGGGAAAGCCCCCACCCCTACCCCCCGCCAAAAGCCTGACGGAACAGCCAGGTCTTACATATACGCCGAAACAGCAGGAGAGTGGGAGCCAGCCGAGCCTCCTCCAGGAGCGAATTCCACAGCACAGGGGCGACCACCGAAAAAGATCTAACATCAGTGGCCACCCGCCTCACCCGGGGAACCTCCAAAAAGGTTCCCATGGACGATCTCAAGGGTCGCACGGGTACATGGGGAGTGAGGCGATCCCGCAGATAGGCAGGGCCTAGGCCGTGAAGGGCTTTAAAGGTTAAAACCAGCACCTTGAACCTGGCCCGGTGCTTTATAGGCAGCCAGTGCAGAGCCCGGAGCACTGGTGTCATGTGCTCCCTGCGACCCGCCCCCGTAAGGAGACGGGCCGTGGCATTCTGCACCAGCTGCAACCTCCGGACCAGCTTCTCGGGCAGCCCCACGTAGAGCGCGTTGCAGTAATCCAGCCTCGAGGTGATGAAGGCATGGATGACAGTGGCGAGGTCAGAGTCTGAGAGATACGGCCGAAGCCGCCAGACAAGATGTAACTGCCGAAACGCACTCCCCGCCATGGCCACAACCTGAGATTCCAAGCTGAGCCACGAATTTAGGAGCACACCCAGACTCCGCACTTGAGACACCATGGGGGGGGGCAAACCCCCCCAACAAGAGGAGATTCAACCACCCCCAGGCTCCCCAAGCCCTCGCCCACCAACATCACCTCTGTCTTGTCAGGATTCAGTTGCAGATGGCTCAACCTCATCCAAGCCCCCACAGCTGACAGGCACTGGGAAAATAAGGAGACTGCATGGCCTGGGTCGGTGGAAAAGGAGAGGTAGAGCTGAGTGTCATCAGCATACTGATGACACTGCATGCCCTGAAACCCCCTCATGATGGGGATCATCACTTCCCCAGCTTTCCCCACAACCTGGTTGCTGGAAGGCTTGCAAAGGAGAGGCTTGGGATTGCTTCTGTCAGGGGACGGGGTGCAAGGAGAGCAATGGCCAGTAGGGGGCACTAGACAGATAGCAAAGGGCAACCAGGAGGGGCTACAATAATAAAGAATAGTGTAGCAAGAGAAACAGAGGAGAATTAGGACACAGACAGGGAAGTACCTATGGCAGCCCGACACTGGGTTAACAATAGCCCTCAGGATGTTATAGCTGGCAAACACCCCTAGGGGACAGCCAATAGCTCCTCGCTGGGCTCATAATTATTAGGCACGGTCAGCCAGACAATAACAGACTAGAGAGGATCAGAAACAAACTATGGACAAACTACAATGAAGAGGTTGAGAAGGAAGACAGTGGGAACCAGGCTAGAGCTTGGAAGGGAGAGAACAAGGCACCATAACAGTAACCAGAGCAGGGACCTGAAGAAGAGGATCAAGAAGGTCTACATACAAGGCAATATTAGGAAGGGAGTGCTGAGCTGTACTGACACAGTGATAGAGGGTGCACGATTGGGACAAGAAGGAGACCAGGGAAACTAGAAGTGGCACAGAAGGCAGCTGCTAAGACAACAGTGGCAGGGGAAGAGCAGGGAGAGAGGGTCTAGTAATGCAAGAGCTACAGGGAAGCAGGATAAGACAACCAGGTTAAGTAAGAGCCGAAGGGTGAATTCACTAGGACTAGAGAGACCAGAAGCACAACCACACTAGCAGAGAGGGGAAACAATCTGAAAGGGAGACAAGGAAGTGAGTCACAGCAACACAAGAGAACAGGAGACACGGAACACAGGAACAGGGATGGGGAACATAGCTAGACAAGGACTGGGGGCACAAACAATCTATACCAGAACTAGGCCGTTTTTAGACGAGCGTGGCAGTGCCCACACTTGTTTTCTAAGAGACCCGGCAGCCCGCTTTACCCGTGACGCCGCCACCAAATGTGGGCGATGCGCATCCATTTCCAGCCGTGTATGACCGGCCTCGATCGCCGACCCAGTCAGTTCACAGGTGGAAATGGATGCGCATCACCCACACATGCACGTATTCAGCAGCAGCGTCGCATGTAAAGCGGACTGCCAGGTCTTTTGGAAAACAAGCGTGGGCACCACCGCACTCATCTAAAACCAGCCCTAGAGAGGTACAGGAATCTCAGATGGCCAACAACATAGCTGGGCTCCTAGAAGGATCTATACCCAGAGAACTAGGCCAACATGGGCCAAGAATAAGCAGGAGAACAGTAATAAAGGGGAGCAGGCCTTAGGAGCTGAATCCTATACAACCTTAGGAAACCAGAGAGCAAGGTAGAGAGAACAGAATATCAGAGTGGGGAGTATAGACCTTAGAGAGAAGGGGAGGAAATCCCTACACCAGAGCAAGACTACAGTAAGGCAAACCCACAGCAGGTATAAGAACAAGTGACAGAACTGTTAATGAAAGACAGGTGTACAGGAACCAAGGGGGCAAGATAACCAGAGCTACCAGGAGGGGAAAGGGGGAGCAGAGCCAGAGGGAATTAGACAAGAAGCAGACAAAAGAGCAGATAGACCAAGTGACAAGATTGCTAGAAGGCAGGCAGGGCCACAGAGAAGAACTGATGTCCCACAACTTGCAATTACTCCCAGCATGCCTTTTATCCTGCTGGGAACCGATGAGGGATCCCGGGGGGAGGAGTCAAGCAAGGCAAGGCACTAGGCATAAAGCAGGAATGTTATAATCAAGCCTGGCTACCATATGGTGCTGAGGAAGCCCCTGTACCTGCCAAGGTCAGGGTCACAGGTTCAAGCCTGGACCCTGACAGTCTAGTGTAATCTCTGTACTGTGTAATAGTAGGATTGGGTGTAGTACCTATGCTTGGAGATGGAAAAAACATTGCTGATGCATAGGTGTGCCTGAGCTGCCTCGACACTCCTCAAAAAGGTTAGGACTGGAAACATCTGCTTTAACAGTTATTGACAAATGTGACAGGAAACTATCAGGAAAAAGCATAACACCACTGGAAAAAAGACCAGGTTTTTGTGTATTTTTGCTTTCTTTTCTTGAGTTAAACTCCGAGGCACTAATAATACAAACTGCACTGTAATTATAGTCTCCTCCCCCCCCCCCCATGGGTTACTGTATCACAAAAAGTTCCCTTAAATTCTTTCTTCTTGAAGTCAGCAGTTCCCAGACTCTTTGTCTGTGACCCCATTTTGGAGCCTACATATAGTTTTGTCACCCCCACGCAAAGTAAATCTGATACCGATCAGGGTAACCAGCCCATTCATAGGCATGAACCTATGGTTTGGAAGCTTGTACTTTTAAACTATGGTATATTCTAAAGAATGTCAGTATCCCCACACTTTGGGTTACAATAAACATTCCTTTAAAGCATGCTTTTTGTCTGACACACCCCATTTTGAGACTTAAATATATCCCCGCAACAACAGCAAAGTCATGGAAATGAAAGTGTATCAAATAGAGGTGGGACCCCGGGCCCATTACCGGCTACCGGATTTACCGGTTACCGGTTCTCTGAAAACCGGATTCCCGGATTAAATCCGGTATACCGGTACCGGATTTATTTCATTGATTTCAATGGGGCGCTGTGTCCCCATTGAAATCAATGAAATAAATTAATTCC
>QEPC01003194.1:8465421-8482751 GCA_003113815.1 Sphenodon punctatus
ACGCCGCGGCCGCTGGTGCTGGGGGGTGGGCTCGCCTCTGAGTCTTTTTTTAAACAAAAATCCAGGGTGGGTGGGGGGTGTCCCCCCTTCCACCCGCACAGCCTGGACTCGGGGAGGGTTTGTTTTTTTTAAACTTTTTTGCTGGGGCTTTAAGTTTTTACATTGCAGCCATTTTTAAATGGCTGCAATGTAAAAAAATCCGGTACCCGGAATCCGGTACCCGGACCGGATTTACCGGGTTGAATCCGATAATGCCGGTACGCCCGGTACCAGCATTATCGGATACCGGATTTACTGGTTTTCCCGCCCCTAGTATCAAATATCAATCAGGCTTGTGTCCAAATCCACACGTCACAATTATGACTCTGTTTGGGAACCTGAGGCTTAACATGTGCCAAATACCCAAAGAATGAAGATAGAAAACAATAGTTCATTTATTCTATTTCTACTCTGCCCTTCCCATGAAGGCTCAGAGCGGCATGCAAAATATAAAAATATAAGAACATAAAACGTACATAAACATATAGAACATTTAAAACCCCTGAACCCTGCCCACCAGCCCTCTCCCTGACCCGCACACTCAATCTCTCCCAACTCTATCCCAGCTCGCCAAATGTCTGGCCAAACAAAAAGGTCTTACATTTCTTCCGAAAGGTGAGCAGGCTTGGACTTAGGCAGATCTCCAAGGGGGGAGAGTTCCATAATTGTGGAGCAGCCATCGAGAACACCTCTCTGCTGTACAAACCTCATGAGCAGTTGGTCCTCACAAGAGGACACCCTTGGCTGACCCCAGAGGTCGCTACAGAACCTAAGGGAAGAGGGGGTCTTTTGGAATGGAATGGTGCCATTCCATTTTGAGAGCAAAACTTGAGTCTACAAGTGTAAATCTGCTGACATTTCTTAGTAACTTTATTATGTCTGTGTGAAGCTAATTCTTGAACCGTTGTAGATGTAACTCTTTAGTTTAGATGTGGTATTGTAGAACTTGCACGTGGGCTTCCATTTGCAGGACTAAACAGAAGCTGCAGTCCATGTGGTGGAAGCAACTCAACTGAAATCCATGGTTCTATGGAAGCTAGTATTTACTGCCTGTTTAGTAACAAAGGTCAGAGCGTTCCCAGATTACCTCTGTGTATTACAAAATCTTCACATTGGTTATTGAAAAACAGGCAACAAAGGCTAAAGATGAAGCCTTTTAAAAAAAATAAATTAGACTGTACTTAATTGTTAGGCAGTAATCAGAGGGATCCTCTGTAAAGCTGTTTAACAGAAAAGGAGGAAGGGCCTTGTACAAAGACAAAAGAAGCTTTGAATACAATCCTGATTGAAAGATGGCAAATGTTAATTGTGTGTGGGTGGGATGAAAGCTAATATTCTCTGCCTCTGCCCACCAAGGGTCGTCATTCTCTTTTTAAGAACTGCAATTTGACGCCACATTTCATACTTAACTTTTTTTTAAAAAAGCTAAACCAACTGAAAGAGTCTCCAGCTGCCATTATTAGCAAGATCATAGCCTCTAACTTTGCAGGGCTTCCAAGAAAGAAGAGACAGCAATGTGTTATGCATTTAAATACCCTATTAACACACCCTATTTACTAGAACAAAAATCTTTTGCTTTTAGGATTTAAAGCCTAGGGGCACAATTTAGCTCAGTTGAAGATGGTAGTTAAACTCCCATGGACTTCACTGGGGGCTGGATTGAGCCCTAGGGGTACGTTTTGAACATGCTCCAAAAGTATGATTTTCACTTTCAGTGGTGTAAATCAAGAATAAGTGACTCTGGCATCACAGAATTACAGTCTGAGTGGGCAACAGTGTGAGTTAGCCAGTGGTGTGTCTGCAATGGGAATTTCTGGCATATTCTAGTGCTGTGGACCCACTGCTACAACTTCTGAAATGAAGCAGCCCATGATCCTTCGAAGGAGGGAAAAGATCTTAACTGAGATATCATTGTGGTATATTGTGATTTTAACACACAAAGATGGAATGGTATGCTGGGAAACTTGTTAGCATTAAAAAATGTGCAGGTTTTTAGGATTTAGTTAATTTGCATAATTTACTCAAAGAATCTCAGTTTTCCACTGACACAATTTGGGTTTCCTGGTTGCAAAATTGGGTGTGGGTGGGGGAATATTCAGGCTACATGAGGTCCTGAGCTTGAGCTCCATTGGAATTACTAACACAGCAGAACTTGGGGGGAGGGGGGAGGCTTCTAAACAGAGCTGAAATGGATAGGAAAAATCTGTCTTTGGTTACTATCTGGTGTCCCGGATAGCTTGGCAGTTATCCGGTAACAATTAAAGTATCTGCAGAAGTTAACTGTCATACCGGCTATTACCAGTTACTGAATTACCATTTACCAAATTACTGCTTACCGCATAACCAGATTAGTCTGGACAGAAAGAGGGAGTAAAAAGAAAAATATCAAAAAATCAAACTGTAATTAAACAGTAATGCAGTAAGTGGTAGACGGTAAATGGTAATTCAGCAAATGATAGTGCGATAAATGGTGATGTGGTTAACTGGGAAACTGCCGGATGCTGAATTGGATGCTGTCGGTATCCCGCTGGGTATTGGATACCACGGATACCGGAATATCCAGCCATATACTGGATAGTAGCAGTTGATTATTTCAGCTCTACACCTATGTTCTACTACAACACAAAAAAAGAGAGAGGAGATGATGATGATAATTAATAATAGGATTTATGTTTGACTTTTAATGGCACATAGACCTTGTGCTGGTGCTTTGTATTTCACTCACTAGGGGACAGCTCTTATAACCTTCTCCAGCACGTTTTCTTGATCTCCAAGTTAAATAGCTCCACTTTTCTTTTTCTTCTTTCTTTAGTCTGAATTTTTCCTTGATTCATGTCCCTTAGTCCATTGTCTTTCTCTTTCTCAGGGGAATGTAAGTTGTAGTAGAGGCATGAAATTTGTCGAGCTTTCTCCTTGTTGTTGCCATTTTTCGTAATTGCTGTTGAGGCACATGTTTGGATCAGACTGAGGCTTTTAAGCACAGCCTGTGCTGCAAGAGCAGGCAGAATTCCTCTGGAGACTTCCAAGAGAGCACACACTTCAACGGGATCTCTGCCACTCGAAGGGTTTCAACACCCCTGCTGCTTGACGCCCTAGTTAGCACAGCTTAGGGGGGAAACAAATGAGATGATAGGCAGCTGGAGCCTGTGTTTGGTCTGTGGAGCCCTCACGCAGCTGCCACACGCATGTTTGACGTGCCCAACCTAACAGTGGCAGAACATTGAGGAAAGTGCTGGAATTAGGGCTGAAACTTTATTCTTGCTTTCTCGTGTTTTTTGATGAGAATCAGGATTCTCAACTCGTTCTTGCAAATGAGAACAAGACGAAAATGGGCTGGATTCTCACTGAGAAATGTGAGAATCTTTAGAACGGCCCTCCCACGTGCCCACACCCCAGCTGACCTACCTGGCTGCCTGTCCAAGTCAGGGTCTGCTCCAGGACTGCTCTCGCCACTCAGCTTCTCTGTGGGGGCAGGCGGGAAAGTGAGGAGTCCGCTTCCCATCTCAGGAGGAGGAATAAATAAAAATCACATTGCATGCGCAGAATGGCTGCCCTTTTCCAAAATAGTGGTAATGCTGCCGGTGCCATTTTGGAAAAAGACTGCATGTGCAGAATAGCCCCAGCAGACTTCTGCGCATGCGTAGTGATTTTTTAAAATAAATAAATGTGAGATCTCATGAGATTTCACACCGTTGGCAAGATCTTCTTGAGATCTCGCTACGAGTTCTCAATTCTCATGAGAATCAAACTGATTCTCATTTCAGCCCTTTTGGAGATGAAATTGACCCCTCGCTGTGTCTTCTACTACTACTCCTCATTTCTACAATGCCACTAGGTGTACATAGCGCTTTACAGTCACAGATTTTCAAAGACTGGTCCCTGCCCAGTGGGTTTACAATCTAAGATGGACAAGAGTGAGGGGGGACACACACACACACACACACACACACACACACACACACACACACACACACACACCCATTTTATAGATGGGGAACTGAGGCTGAGAGGTTGTGACTTTCCCAAGGCCACTCAGTGATCTTATGGTTCGGCCACATTCTAATCCTGGCTTCCCAGGTCCAAGTTCAGCACCTTATCCACTACATGACACTGACTTCTGTTTGGAGCACTGCTTTGGAGTGCTCTAAAAAGCAAAAGTAAATAGTCAAAGTGAGAGCAGAGAGACCACTCGCTCCTCGGACAGCTTTAGGCACTGTGCCCAGGACTCAATGGTCCAGACCTGTATGTGGGCAGAGGATGCGTGCGCACTAATAGATGGGAGGTGACCATGTGGTCACACTAACTCACATTTTCCTGCACAATGGACTTCACATTCTCTGTGGGGGCTCCATAGCAGCTGGGTTGCTGGTGGGGGTGAACATCTGGTGACCACCTTACAAATGGGCAGGACATCCACCTTGTGTGGGCTATTGCCGGCGCATCCCCCCAATGAGACACAGAGACCGTATTGGATTTTAAACTGGCCGCACTCTTTATTTCAATCAAAATCAAGGCCGGTGGGTATTGCACAAGCAATCTGGGTCCAGTATGCTAGCAACTTAAATTCCTTATTAACACCGGCACTGACAGGGATGTGCCCTCCCTTGTCAGTACCTAACAACATACCGCCCCCCTTCGACAGCACCCTGGCTCTGGCCGAAAGGGGGGCCATCCCCAACTGTGGGGTTGAGTAAGGAGGTAAGTACCCGCAAAGCCAGCAGACCGTGCTTGTACTTGCTGACCCGTCTGGGCACCTCTCCCAGGGTGGTAACCCCAGTGCTTGCTGCGGCCAGCATTGCACTGGGTGTTCTCTCCCCATCTCTTAAGGAGATGACTCATCCTAACCTACACTTACCTATTTATCCTACTGTAGCATACTGGACCCCCGCCACAAAAGGGGAACCGCTCCCGGTCTCCCCTGTCCCCCACCGCCTATCTCTCTAATAATTCGTTCAACTGCCCGGCCAGATTCCTCAGGTATATCCCATTCCCTGCCTGTGACAAATGCACTCCATCTTCTCTAAACAAATCTGTTCGGCCATATTTGATGTCCATATGCCATATAACTGATCCTCCTATCTCCTTCATCCATTTCGCCATCTCTCGGTTAATATTTCTCCGAGCCTTATCAATTTTTGTGGGTTTAATAGCCCTGCCCCATTTAAGGCGAGGAACCAAACCAGTCCACCCTATTTGAACATTCCTAAATAAACTCTGGACTGCTAACATGTCCTGTTTCATTTCTATAACTAAGTTTACCCCTTTCCTTACTACCAAATCGTTTTCCCCCAAATGCACCACAATAATGTCTGGTGTGCCCTTTTCTTTGAGCACCCTCAATCTCGGGAGTAACTGGTGCCACTTCATTCCTCCCTTTCCGTGCCAGACAATATTTGCTTTCTCGTCTAACCCCAGGTGGATACCCTGTGCCGTCTTTAGGGCTGCGTTGCTGGCCCAACGCACCAGACTGTGTCCCACGATCCAAATTTTTCGTTTCTCCAGCCCGGTCCACCTAGTTCCTGGCGCAGGAGACACAATTGGTTAATAACAGTCAGTCCTCACATACTTCTTGTAGGCATTAGATCTCCACCTCCCCACTCCTTTAATCGCCTCCGTTGGCAAACCAGCAGCGGCCGCTGTAGTGGCTGCCCCAATCCGAAAAGAATGGGATCTAAAGTGATTCGGTGAAAAACCTGCCCTGCCTATTGCAGCTTTCAATACCGCATTAAATTGATAACTTGTTAAAGGGGTTGTATCGTTATGTATGAACAAGTTCCCTGATTCAGGCGGGCGAATGCTGAGATAACGCCTCAATTGTTCGACTGGGCAAACCTCCTTCACCCCACTCCTAAACAGCCGTATGTTTGCTCCTTTCATCCTCTGATCTGTTTTCGATCTTCTCAGTCGTAATGACACGGTGTCTGTTGCCATTTTCATGTCCTCTATAGTTATTGCTCGACCAGAGATGTCCCTACGAGATGATGCTACTACCTCGCTTATTCTAAAGCCCCCGAAGAATGTTATGGAGTATGCTGTAATGAACAATTGTGTCTCAAAGGCGTCAGTACACACCCTAGGTAACATTCTTGTAATTTTTATTAAGATAGGAGTAGTGATAGGGGCCCGTGTACTTATTGGGGCGGGAGTTTCCCTGGCCCAGCTCTCCAGCATCCTTTTTAAATAAAAACCTTGATCAGGAGGGGGATATCCATTCATTCTGTTGGCAAATGCTAACGCCGCCATCTTTCCACCTATGGTGCCTGTGGCCAAACCTTTTTTCCTCAGGGACATGGCGAACTGTAATATCTCTTGTTCTTTTATGGGGAATTCCCTACTCCAGCCGTTACGAGACCTAAATTCCTGAAACTCCCGTAACGCCCTACCGTAAGCGGTCTGCGTTCTGGGAGCCAAGGATCCCCGAACGATATTCTGAAGCTCTACTTCCCAAGGTTCCATGCCCCTGGAGGTAACGGCTCGGGGCATTCCTTGGCCTCTGGTGCTAGTTCGCGGAAACGCTTGATCTGAAATCGAGACAATGCGTCAGCCACTTCGTTGTTGATGCCGGGAACGTGCCTAGCTGTAAATAAAATATTGTTCCTTAGGCAAGCCCCTACCATTGTTCTCACCAATGCCATAACTCGGGACGAACGAGAGGACAGTGTATTAATAACATGGACAACGGCCATGTTGTCGCACCAGAAGAGGACTGTGCGATTCGCGAACTGTTTAGCCCACAGCATTATTGCTACTACTATGGGAAACAGCTCTAAAAATGTCAGGTCCCTTGTTATGCCGGTTTCATGCCAATCCTGGGGCCATGGCTCGGCGCACCACTGGGTCTCGAAATACAGTCCAAAGCCGGCTCCGCCAGCCGCGTCCGAGTGAACCTGCAGGTCGTTGCGTAATAACCACTTATCCCTCCAGAAATTCACCCCGTTGTATTCTACCAAAAAACCCTGCCATGTATCTAGGTCTTGTTTCATTTCTTGCGTCACCCGGATCCTATAATGGGGTGGCAAGGTTCCCCTCAATTTACTGTATAACCTGGATAAAAATGCTCTGCCGGGTGCTACCACCCGGCATGCAAAATTGAGGCTGCCTACTAATGACTGGAGAGTACGAACTGTCACCTTCCTAGCCTGCCTGCCTGCTTCAATCTTGGCTCGCAATTCATCCAATTTTTCATTTGGTAGTCTGGATAATTTCATCTTCGTATCGATTTCTATCCCTAAATAAGTAATTCTTGTTGAGGGGCCTTCCGTTTTTTCCGGGGCTAGCGGTATTCCCAATTCCTCGGCCATCTCCTGAAATAGTTGTAGTGCCTCCATGCATTCCCTTTTTTGAGGGGGGCATATTATCAGGAAATCATCGAGGTATTTGGTTAAATCTCCCCCTTTCCACCTTTGTCTAAATATCCATTCGATAAGCGAACTGAAACGTTCGAATGCCGAACAAGATATCGAGCATCCCATCGGCATTGCTCGATCATAATAATATTTGCCTCTAAATTGAAAACCCAATAGGTGGAAGCTATTTGGATGCACTGGTAGCAAGCGGAAGGCTGACTTAACGTCACACTTAGCTAGCATTGCACCTGTTCCCATTCTCCTAGCCTTGTCAATGGCTGCATCGAATGAAGCGTACCTGATGGTTGCTAATTCTTTTGGTATCGCGTCATTCACAGAGGCGCCTCGGGGATGTGACAAATGAT
This sequence comes from Sphenodon punctatus, assembly GCA_003113815.1. Lineage (NCBI taxonomy): Eukaryota > Metazoa > Chordata > Lepidosauria > Sphenodontia > Sphenodontidae > Sphenodon > Sphenodon punctatus. The sequence goes on from QEPC01003194.1 coordinate 8,473,172, forward strand.
GGATCATTCTAAATTGTCCGGGGGCTTTTTTGGGAACTATGCCCAATGGGGAAATTACCATATTGAGAAAAGGGGGTTGTTCATAGGGGCCCGATATCCGACCTTCTGCCAATTCCTTGTCAATTTTTTCTTGTACTAAGTCCTCCCTCCCTTCTACAGATTTTAGGTTTTTACATGATGTGTGTTGTTTGACTGGGCCTGCTGGAATCACGAAACCTTCCCGGAATCCCTGTATCACGTATGCTACCTCCGCCCTATCTGGGTGTGTAACCAACGCTTTCGCTAGTGCCTCAATTTGAATTGGTGTCGGGCCCCTTTTGTGTACGGGGCCCTTGACCACCTTTCCCATTTCCTCCTCCCGTGCCGAAACGGCCGGGACCTGTCTTTTGCCGGGGGCGGTAACATGTGCTCTCAGGGTGGCCCCCACCGCAGCTGGAGCACCGATGGCGAAATCGACATTGCGCTCGGTTGCATCGGCCAGCTGTATTATACTCCCAGCATGGGCCGGGCCCAGCTTGTCCCTTTCTCCGGTTGTCCCCACGGTATGGCTCGTTAGCAGGTGCTACTCCCCCCCGAACTAATGGGTGCCCACTGTCAGCCCTAGGGGCTTTAGTGGCATCCACCATACTCTCTAGCCATATATCTGGTGCATGTGTGTCCCACCGGAGCCCCGGCATGTTCGCCGCCCTATGGCGAAAGGCTTCGTCATAGCGAAGCCATGCGCCTGGGGGGCCGGTCCCGTGTGCCCTACGAACAATGTCTGCATACTTATGCAGTTCCAAGCCGCGACCTGGGTTATTTTGCATAACTACCCCCATGTATATGGCAAATGCCGCGGTCCAATTTGCCCAGTTTCTGTCTGCTTTGGGTCGTCTATATCTTTCCCTATCCTTTTCCCCTTCAGCCTCCGTGTGGTCCACAATGGGATCGCTAAATAATAAGGCATATAAATCGACGTATTCCCCCCTCCATATTTTTTCCTTGGTCGCTTGTGTTAAATGGCTTCCAAATGGGGCTGCCACGTCGGCTATGGCCCCCCCTGGTGGGCGGACTATCAATGTGGTTCCTGGCCCCACTACACCCAGGGGCTGTGGACAACCGGCTGTGGGTGGGGCTTCCGCCCCTTCTGTGTGCCCTGCATTTCCTTGTTCCATGCTTGTGGGTGGTTCTCTTCCTTCTCCTACAGGGGGTATGGCTGGCAGTACCCAGGCCCACACTCCATCCACTTTCTTCAATTGTGGCCCTGCTGTTTCCTGATCCCTTGGCCCTAAGCTTGGCGATCCTACTCCTCTTTGTAAGGCGGTTGCTCCTAGTGGGCGCCCGTACATCTGTTGTTGTCCCCTTTCAATTATCGAACCCCTTTGGTCCTCCCTTCCTTCTAGGGTACCCACCCCATTTCCTGTTTCATCAGGTATTATTGCCCGAACCCCGGTGGACTCACCATGCACATTCGTGTTCTGGTTGGCTAGGCTCTGTTGGCTGGTGTGACTTGCCCTCACTGCCCCTGCTGTCTCCTCTCTCAATGTGTTTTCGATTGCGAGCACCCTCTGCCACAGCTCGTCATCCCTTGTGTTATCTTGTCGCCGTCTCCGGGTTGGGGGTGATTCATCACCTGTATCTGGGAACATGGGTTCGGGCAGGTCTTGCCCGGATGGGTTAGCCATTGTTGTGGTAGAGGGGCCCCGGTCTGGTATAGGGCAACCCCCCATCTGTAGCTGGTGTTGGGCTAAACCTGGCACACCAAATGGGTCCCATTGGTCTGCCTCTCCTGCTATGTCAGGTGTATAATACACCTGTGCCCTTGGGTCTCCTGCCTGGGTAGCCCCTGTGCCCGACCTACCCGTTGCCTGCTCCAGGGTGTATTGCCCTACCCCAAGGGAGGTTTCACCTCCACCATACCCTTGGTCTGCCTGCTGCTCTTCCCCTGACCGCAAGTTCCTGCTGACTCTGGGTCTCGCTCCTTCCCTATAGCGGGCGGGAATGGAAAGAGGCCTGGTCCCCCTCCTCAGCCCTGCCCCCGTGGCCTGGCTACTTGATGGAGCCCTTTGGGCTTCGTTCCCCAACCCCCCTATGCCTGATGTCCTTTCAATTCCCCTAAGGCCCTGCCCCCCACTAGGGGCCTCCTGTGCACTTTGGCCCAGCTCCCTTTGTGGTAAGGGCATGGCTGGGGGTAACTGCCTAGCACGCAGCATAGCCTCACATGCCGTGAGGCGGGCTACTAGCTCTGCCCTAGATGGAGCCCCTCCGCTGCCCCCGCAGCCTCCCCCCTCAGGCGCTTGACCCATTTCGTTCTGTGGGGCTCCCCCCCGACTCTTCTTTTGTGCCACTGCTCCTTTCTTTTTTGACCTCCCCATCTCCGCACGCTCTGCCTCGGCCTTCGCAGCAGCACACCAGCCGTGCTGCTGCTCCGTTCAGGCTCCTGAGGCGAATGCCGCTTCCACGCGGCCAACGTGGCTCCACCCCTTCGGAATGCAGGGCGGGCCGATCACTCGATCCTTGGCGCGGCGCTTCTGCACACGCGCCCCTTCCTGGTTGCCACAGCAACCCCGCCCGAGCCGGGCGCCAACAAATTTGCTGCTGCACAGAGCAGCCCCCTCTCTTTCTCATTTGTATCTCCCGAGGAGGAGCGTGGCAATTTCCCCGTCGCCGCCATTATGGCGGCGAAGGGGGCTTGTCTTGTTTGTTTTCACCCTTTACAGAGAGAATCTGTGAATTTGATGCAGACTATTGTCACGGTAAGGTGTAACTTCTGAGCTGTGGAGATTCTTTAGGGGGTGTCCTTAACTCTGCCTGGCATACACAGAATGATACTGTCACTGACATCTGAGTTATGAATGAGGATCTGATTATGAAGATCAGTGTTAAATATGTACAGTGTAAAAAACATAAATGTTGCATTTCCAAGATGAGTATCTGAATTATAGTAGTGTTTGGTATTTATGCAATCTGTATCAAGTGTTGTACACCATAGTGTGAAAATTAGTTATGACAAGAAGTTTTATATTGAAAAGTTCTGAAGTGGTACTGGAAGGGAAACCGATGTGTTAATGACACAAGCGGGCAGACGCATTGAGAGAATACACATTACCTGGCAAGGAACGATGGAGAACCCCGAATACTGATCGACATAAGCGCTCCTGCATGACATACGGAGAGTCATCAGCAGGGTTCCTGGTTTTCTGTTGAGCATGGAAAACCAGAGAATTCCAGGTTTTTCTGGGAAATTTCTGCTTGCAAAAGCTCACTGGCGGCAGCAGTGGCAATGGAAATTTAAAGGAGGTAGAAGCTCTGTGGAGGTTCTTGTGTGCGCCTGTATCTGAGAGAAGGGATTTGGTGCGGCTGTGTCAGAGAAGAACACGGCCACATCTGGCTTTGGGTAAGGCAGACGTATGTTGGGGTCTGTGCTGGGGCTGGTGGGGAGGAGTGAGCTGGAGTGGCACCCCTCCCAACTGCAGAGGCAGGAGGCACCCCTACCACCTGCAAAGGTGGCACCCCACCTTCTGCAGAGGGAGAGACTTGGGCTCATGCCTGGGCTGGCTGCTGTGGGATATTGGTTTATTTTGTTATTTCAGTGACAGTGGCAACCACTGCATCAAATTGTCACAAAAATGAATAATTTGCAATAAATACTTTCTAAGTTCAACAGCTGAAAAATGCAGATTTCGGTGCCTTTAATCAGAGAATTTAGGTTTTTTTCCCCAGAGAATTTCCAATTTTTGGCAGAGAGAATTAGGAACGCTGGTCATCAGGAAAGACAGGTTTGGTAATACCTGAGAAAGAGAGGCCGCTGGAAATTTCCACGAGACAAAAACAGCGGAACTTTCAGCCCTTTAAAAAGGGCTCTCGGAGAATGTCGCAAGAAATTGTTTGGAGCAGAGGCGGGCAACTTGTAGCTCAGAATTCACATGCAGCTCTTTGCCAGGGCCAGTTCCAGGTCCAACAAATAACTGCTTTATTGGTCCTGCATCTTAGTTCACTGCACCTGAGTCTCAGCAGCTGAACCACAGATCCGTGACTCCACCAGCTAATCATGAAGCGGGAGTATGCCCCTTAAGCATTCCTTCCCTATCTTCTCTGCATCCGTTGGGGGTTGCACTCCTTTTCAAAGTGGCAGCCAGGTGGAAAAAAGATTCCCTACTCAAGGGTTAGAGGATCATATAGGTAATCTACAACTATGATTAATCATTGCTTTAAAAAAAATGAGAGATTGTTAAAATATCTCTAATCATTGCTAATTTTCAAACTGTTTAGAAATGTAATGACTGAGAAATGAAAAGGATCTGTTCTAGATTGTTGTTAGCCATTGCTGGTTGGGAAATTTCTTCAGGTTTTGAGATTAAATTTTGCTCCCTCATCCCCTCCTTTCTGTTTAACATTGTATACGATATCAGGGATGGGAACCTTGGGCCCACGGTCCAAATGCAGCCCACAGATGTTTTTTATTTGGTTACTTTTCATTGTCTGGATCTGACCCCTGAATCCATTTTCTACTTTCAAGCTCTTTAAGACCGAGCTCAGGGTAAAGGAGCAGAGACGAGGACACGCAGTTAAGGATAGGGGAACAGATCCATGGCACGGATCTATGATCTGGACCTTCCTCTTCCTGAATGTACCTCTTAAGTACCCCTGCTTCCAACTTCTATGCTGCCCTCAGAGCTTGTACTTAGTTTCAAAGCGATCCCAGGAGGAAAAGTTTCCCCACCCCTGATATACAGGGTAACATAATTCTTTTGATGACATTGAACATTCGTGACTGAGATAATATACGTCTAAATGTCTGCATTTTGAACGTGTGGTTATATTGATGACCTTCATTGCCTTGGAGTAATAAAAAAAAAGTACACAGGTTTTACTTTCAAGCTAAATTGCTGTGCATTGCTCTGCTGTATGAGTCACTTTGATTTCACCTGTGTGTCACTACCCATGGTATGTGTAATGAATAGATGTCAGTCCAATTGAAGAGAGAGAGTGAAAGAGCACTTTTATTAGTTGTGTCCCCCTTGCAGTTAGGAGTAGAGTTCAACAGTTTGCAGAGTACTTTCCCCTTGCCCCCTGGCCCTTTCTTTGTTTTCGGGCATGGGTGCAATTAGAGTGCAGGACATGTTCTTCACAAGTTTTCTCCCCCTGCAGTTCTAGAGGATATGGGGTGGGAGGGTTAGGGGTTGAGGATGGGTTTTTCTTTTAATGAGGTTGTTAAAGGGAGTTTTATTGTATTTTATGTAGGATGCCCTGAGCCTTAGGGAAAGGATAGGGTAGAAGTCTGAATAAATAAATATATAAATAAAATTAAATAATAAAAATAGAGCCATGGGGGCAGGGCTTATATGGGTCAAGGGGATCTACCATTCCCCACAAACATTAGTTTAAAGTTACATCACTGTGTTCTCAGGACCATATTGGAGAGCCATATAAATCAAGCCAGAGGATGCCGCAGCAGGAGGCAGACCAGGAGGTCAGAGCTGATATACAAGTAGGGTTGCCACAGCTCACAGTTTGATCCAAGACTCCCTTTTTAAAAGGCCTATGGGAATCTCCGGGTCAAACCACAAGAGGTGGCAACCCTGTACACAAGCCAAGCTAGAAGGACAGCCCAGAGTGCAGTGTCAAGAATAGGGTTGCCAGATATGCCAATTTTTCCAGAACACTTATGAAAAATACATGCTGCAGGGCCTGCATTGGTGTTGAAGACGTGCGTGCACACACACACCTAAGGTACCAATGCAGACCCTGCAACATGTATTATTCATACGTGTTCTGGAAAAACCGACATATCCGGCAACCCCAGTCAAGAAGCAAGCCAGGAAGTCAGACTAAGGAAACCGGGACCAAGGCTTGAGGCAAGGGTTAGAGCACAGGAGCAAGAACTGGAAGCAAAATACAGGTTGCAGGGTTGCATTGGAGCCAAAGCAGCCCTGCAACCTGTATTTCTCATAAGTGTCCTCAATATTGCATATATGACAACCCTAGGACCGTTTTTATACGAGCGGGATTTCTCCTGCAGTTTAATAACGCGGTGCTGGGAAACCCCCATGGGGGGCTGTAGATGTGCCTCTGTAAACTGGAAGTCACCCGGGTGCCATCAGAAATAGCAGTGCCACGTGTCTCCTGGGTGTTTTGAGACACGGCGTAGATAAGACCTTGATTTCGAGGTCTTCTCTATGAAGCATCTCTAAACACCTAGGAGTTGCACAGCACCGCTGTTTCTAATGGCACCTGTGCGACTTCGGTTCACAGAGGAGTGTCTAAAGCTCCCTCATGGTGGTTTCCCAGCATTGCAGGTTTAAACTGTAGGAGAAATCCCATTCGCATGAAAACCGTCTAGGAGTCACTGCTGCATCTTGTGGTTTCTCAAGTTCTTATATGCTGCCTTACACTTGCAATCTCCAGATTAAATAGTTTAGAAATGAAATATTTTCACACTTGCTGTATAATTTGTGTTGGCGCTATAAATGAGATATATACAGCATTTAAAAATGATAGAACAATTAAATAATTGCAAGACTTTTATGTTAATTGATACTGTTCTTAATTAGTACTTGGGGAAATACTGAAGTACTTACTTTGTTTCAATCAAGCAGACTCCTGTTGTTTCCAGAGATGTCTGTCAGATCATAAGCCGAGTTTTTTAAAAAAACAACAACAAACAAACACTAAAGGCACCTCACCTCAGTATTTTTTGCTTTGGTCAGATTGTTGCAAAGAATCTGGGGAGTGTACCTTGTGGTGCTAAGAGTGCGTGTTTAGATATGAGACACTCACTTCCTGCAGAACTGTTCCGCCTTACATATTATGCTAGTGTACACATTAGTGGTTATCACCACAAAATTATCCCTCGCTTTTTGTGTTAATTACTAAGTGTAAGGGGGGCAGGATCTGACCCTTAGTGAATGCCTAAATAGGAGCCTTTACTGAGTCAGAGAGAGACCGAAGTGAGGGCTAGTCTGTGGTGTAACTACCACTCAGGAGTACATTGCCATTATGTGTAAACAGTTCTGCAGTTCTACAGATGGAGTATGTGGAAGCAAACACACGATGAGAGTTTCCCAAACAATGGGAGTTATTCCATCTGTGGATGGGGTTCACAATCCCAGTTGCTATCTAATATTCAAAGAAGCATTTATTTAAAGTCTCAATAATCTGCCTACATTTTGTCCTGTGTGACATTTGACCTGTTATCCTCTTTCATCTCCACACAGCCAAACGTCATTTAATCAGGCTACTCCCCTTTTCTTCTTCTAAACTTTCCCATTGCTTTTTCATTGAAATTTCAAATGTTTGAAATAGTTTCAAGTGTTAGATAAGCTGGTTGAAAACCTAGTAAAAATATATTTCAAAATTTTCAGTCCGCTCCTATTTAGGCATTCACTAAGGGTCAGATCCTGCCCCCCTTACACTCAGTAGCACCTCATTTATGGAGTGACGTGATGCTCATCTTGATAAGAGGAAATGCTTTGCCAAAGAAAGGAAATAAAATAATTGAAACATGAAAAGCCGTTACTGCAAAATGGAGCAACTGCCTTTTCTCAGGATTTGTAGTAGTAGCATTGAATATGTGCATTATTAAGGAAATGAAAGGTTTGCTTCATTCTTTTCAAAGGAGTTTTGACATCTGCAGGAGTCGACTATGTTAGAAGAGCGTACATTAACAGAGTAAAGTGTTCATCAACAAATAGGCAACATGAGAAATGTGCATTATTAGCACATATTGCTGTTAAGCATCTCGAGAGGAGGAACAGAGTTCAGCCATAAAGGTTTCCTCGAGGCTGACATTTGACATTCTCTACTTCAGTCAAGAAGTGAATGAATGGATAGATTCTGAAAGAAATTAATTAGGAAGATTTTAACAAATGGGAAGCACCAAAAAGTGCAAGATACTTTTTTTTTTTTGCCTTGCTCAAACAAAAAAAAATTATGTTGCAAAACATTTTCTGTGCTCAGTGTTGAACAACAAGCTACGGCCTCATCTTAGCCAACGTGTGTACGTGCTTACCATTAACAGTTCCTGTAAAGCTGACAAGACCACTTGCATGATTAAGTATTTGCAGTAGTTTCACAAACCATTAGAACCCAGGGCCCTGAGAAAACGGAGTCAACTTGTTACTGCTTGTGGTAGCACAACCTGAGGCCAGACTGGAGAATTACATTTCATGGATGCAGTCCAGTCTTATGGTAGTACAGCATCAGCCTGAGGGGTCTTATTTATTTATTTATTTATACAAGCATTTGTAGCTCCCTTCCTCCTGCGCAATGGCAGCTCGGGGCGGCATACAACACAATAATAAAATAACAATAATAAAAACTTCCAAAATAACTACAAAGTATAAAATAGTCATAGCGGGTTTAGGCAATAAAACCCTCCCACCCCACCTACCCTCCCTGAAGGCCCGGCGGAACAGCTAGGTTTTATAACATCTACAGAAAGAAGGGAGGTCTGGGGACAAACAGGCCTCCAATGGGAGGGAATTTCACAGCTGAGGTTCGGCCACCGAGAGTGCCCGTTCTGCTGTTGCCACGTACATAGGGGACTTCGAACTGGGCGCCCCTGGCCAACCGCAAGGGTTGCGGAAAAAAATGCGAGAGGTAATGAAAGAATGGATGATGGTGGCCAGATCTGAGTTTGAGACATACGGCCGTAGCCGTCTATAAGAGCCCACCTTCATCACCACCATTACCGGCCCATGCCCGGCCGCGGCCGATGGGTGCCCTGCAGGGGCTCAGGAGCCCCCGGAGGGCACACAGCAAGGGTGGAGGTAGAGGTAAGTAGCCCAGACACCTGGTTCCTCTGGCGGGGATACACCCCCGCAGCCACCACAGAGTGGCGGCGGGGATACACCCCTGCAGGCACTGCGAAGTGACACTGTGGTGAGGTCTTCCAGTGAGTTATGTTGCTCTGTGCGCATATGCGCGCAAGCAGGTGGAGTCATCCAGATATAGGGGGCGGCCAGTGAGCACAGCATTGCTGGTGATCAGCGACGCTGTGATTTTGGCCCCCTCGTGTGTGGATTAGCTGTAGAATGAACCGAGAAGTCTGAAGCTGTGAGTGTGCATGAGTGGGTGGAAGAGCCGGGTTGAGAGTGAGCGTGTGTGCGAACGGAGGTAGGGGTGGTGTGATTGTAAGGTGTAGCTCCACTATATCCTTCCCTTCTTGTGAGGGGGCCCCTCCTCCCCTGTGTACCGAGGTTGTGATTGCTATTGTTCCCTCCTGCTTCATTCCTGGTTGTGCCCTGCTTCCCTCACTGCTCCTTCACCTTCCTCCTGTTCCCCAGAGCACAGTGTGGGTGAATAGGAGTGCAGTAGGGGGATACGGGTGTGGTGCATGGTGTGTGAGCAAGGGGGCACGGTCAGGGCCTTGCTGTTCCCGTTACCACTGTGATGATCTGGCCTCCTCCCCTGTGTGAGTGAACAGGCCAAATAAGAACCTGAGGGGTAGGGATGTGCGAACAGAAACGAGTTCGGAAATTCGGTTCGGTTCGAAAATCGAGTTCGGTTCGAAAGTTTGGTTCGGTCAACTGAACTATTCGAGTTCGGTCGAATTCCAAACTTCCGAACTGAGTTCGTACATTCAAAACCATTTTTTTTT
>QEPC01003194.1:8498475-8521539 GCA_003113815.1 Sphenodon punctatus
GGAGGTGAACCCCACGGGGAGGGGACAATAACGGGGCACTAGAGCATGCACTCCACCTCGCCAACCGATAGGCGGATCCCGGGTAGGGAAGGGCAGTGCCTGAAAAAGGACCCCTCAGGTTCTTGTGGTGGTGGTCTGGAGGGCTTAACCTCTCCCCACCAAGATCATCATCGGGGTGCAGGCCAAGCCACTTCCCAACTGGGGAAGGCCACACTAAATATGCGCTAACACTCGGGGACCAGGACCAATACCGAGTGTGGAGGGATATCGTGAGGGAAGGCTGGGTGCAGCACTCCCAGGCAGGGGGAGGGGGAAAGGGGAGATGCACTCGCAAGGGCCCAGGGCACCACGTGCTGCAGATCAAGGGAAGAACGGACTTGCAATCAGACACCCTCGCTGTCGCGCTCGCACGCACTCACTCAGTCACTCGCAGTCACACTTCGTAGCCAGTCAGTACAGCTCAGTTACAGAAATCACCAGGGGGCCAGTCTCGCAGGGCAAGGCTCTGTTCACCGGCGAGGCAGCACTGTCTGCCGCTTCCTTATAAAGGCTGCGCCTGCGTCCTCCTCTCAAGACGCACAGAGCGACGCCGGGAGGGTCCTGGGGGTGTGGCCAATGGAGGCGTCCTTGCAGGGGGCGGGGCCAGCCCCAAGGCTTCGCTGGCGTGATGCTGTAGCACGCTGGGGGGCGTGGCTACGTGCGGCGGTGCTGGGGTTGGAGCTGCCGGTTCCGTTTGACTCGGCGGCGGGTCTTCAGGCGGGTCAAGGGGCCCCCTGTCTGCGGGGTGCTTCCCTTGGTGCCCCCTCTTCCCCCACCTCCTCAGGCCCCAAGGCCTGACAACGAGCTAAACTCCTGTCCCTCCTCACAGCTGATCTTCGCCTCCCTAAAAGACCATAATTACCCCGGCCCATCACAACCCCAATGGCCGTGGATGCCCTGCTGGACCCCCAAGGACATACCCTCCTCCCAAGCCCTTTTGTCCCCATCCCTACTCGTTTCCCTCCCCCTCTCACTGGGGGACCAGCACCCCCCACCCTTATTGGGTCGTACCCCCCTCTCACTGAGGGGCCATACCCAACGTTCCTCAACCCAGTCCCTTCCCCACCCCCACATATGTAGGGGGGTTACAATTCCCTCCTTCTTCCCCCCCCCATTCCCTTGCTATATACCTCTACCAAATGCCCTAAACGAACCCATACCCCCAACCTCCGTCTCCACGCCTCTTACACTGGAGAGGGAACCAGCTGTCCTGCGAGGCGAGGTTCCCCCCCTCTCGGGGGCGAGCCTACCTGGCTCCCAGCACTAGTCCAGGGTCCCGGCAGCAGCAGGGTAACGGGGTCGGCGGTGGCAACAGCAGCCAGGCGGCGGCGGAGTAAAGCACCGTGACCTTCCTTAGCCAGCTGGTGGCGACAGTGGAAAGCGCCTGTCCCTTAGCCAGCCACATCCTCACTCCCCAAGGAAGGCCCGTATATACTGGGGGTGGGCCTGTTTGAGGGATCAGGTCTACCACCACGACTCCCACAAACGGCCTGACCAACGGCCAACACCCTTTGGGTGTCGCCCCCAGAGCCCAGCGCTTGCAGATATACCTGTAGGAGGAGAGGAGAGGAAGGGAGTCAGGTGGCAATCACTCCCTCCCTCTGCCACAGGAGCAGCCCAGCCCAGCAGCAGAGTCCCTGCCCTGCCCCCAGGGTTCAGGTAAACAGGAGGCTGCTGCTCACTGGGCTTTTTTCTGTATTTATTTCTCCTTCCTGCCACACCTCCTTTGTCTGAGCAATTTGTCACCAGGAAAGCTGCAGCCAGACTGCTTCAGCTGCCCATCCTACCATCCCAGCCTGTCTTTCAGCCCAGTGAGTCTCCCCAGCCACCAGCCCAACCTGCTGCTATCTGCCAACCCATGCCCTCCTCCAGACTGAGCCCTGAACCCTCCTCCTCCCCACCGACTGACTCCTTAGTTTTGACTTGCTGGCCTGGAGTCACATCAACCTTGAGCCTCAATCAGTCCTGATCCTACAAGAACTTGGGCCCTGATGCTGCAAATATGATATGTAGCAAGGCCAGCGCAAAATACTCTGTATTGTATTAATCTTTATTCCTAGAAAAGGGAGTGCTAGACAAACACACGAGACCAATAAAATTGTTCTGAATGAGCAATTACTAATTAAGTAGACTACATTTCACGTTAGCTAGGATGAAAGTATTCACACACTTTTGTTCAACATCAACAAGAAAGGAAATGAACAGTTAGATTGCTGTCCATTAATTTATTCAACACAGATTTTTCTCCTTTGTTTTCTGCATCACACTACTGTATCTTTCCATAAAAATAATTTCTCAAAACACTTGCCACAACTAAATTGTGACCCAGTCAAAGCCCTGCCTTTTAACTCTGACTGTTTAGTCTTCATAACCTTGCTACTCTAGTTTTAGTAAGATTCAGAGCTACCTTTTCTTGTGACTTAGGCTTTTTTCTTTGAACCCCAAATCACAGGGTTTTTTCTAAGATTTCAACAACCTAGCGCCTTAGTGCAAGTTCTCAATTTTCTTTCCCTCCAGTTTGGTTTGGGTAAGCCAGCGGTCCCAGGAGGAGATGCTGGGGGGAGTGTATGTTTCCCTTCCCACCCCCCATGGGACTTGTGTTTCCCTGCTGACCATTGCCTTTGGTCACTCTTATCTGGTGACCTTGGCACTATTCTGAGGCCGTTTTTAGACGAGCGTGGCGGTGCCCGCGCTTGTTTCTTAAAAAAGCCGGCAGCCCGTTCCACACGTGACGCTGCCGCCGAATACGCGCATGCGCGGCCGACGCGCATCCATTTCCGGGCGCGTATGACCAGCCTCGATCGCCGACCCGGTCAGTTCGCGCCCGGAAATGGATGCGCGTCGGCCGCGCATGCGCGTATTCGGCGGCAGCGTCTCGTGTGGAACGGGCTGCCGGCTTTTTTAAGAAACAAGCGCGGGCGCCGCCGCGTTCGTCTAAAAACGGCCTAAGAGCCATGGTGTAGTTTTGTTTTCCATGGTTGTCAGTCTTTTCTCCAGGGCTCATACACAGTGCCTTCCCTGTTGCTTTGTGCCATCTTGTGGAGGCTGTCTCTTCCCTTGCCCTCTGCCCTGGGGACATGTGACCCTGGTAATTGGACTGTAGGGGGAACCATGTCCCTGGCTGACATATGGCACAGATGGGATGTTCAGCAGCTGCTGGCAGATTCCATCTTTTGCCATGCGGGCTTTGAGCTTCTAAGCCAGCATCTGTCTGCTTGGGCATTCAGTTAGTTGTTGTTATAAGTATTTATATAGCGCAAGCAATGTACCTGGCGCTTTACAAAAAATAAGATAGACACGGTCCCTGCCCGAGAGCTTACAATTGGCCTGTGACCTCTTCCTCCTGGTGTTTGGTTGCAGCGCACCCCCCACTCCCGCTCCATGGGGGACTGAGGAGAGCACGGCTTTGTGGGAGATACGCGAGCTGCCCGATTTTCACCTGTGCCTTGATACTGGGGGTCCTTCTCTGGCGCTGTTGGAACTTTCTACTGCCGAACTTCACGACCTATACACAATCTAAACTCAGCCTGATGTCCAGGTGGGTTTGGCGATTGAAGACCATTTTCAGCCACACTACCTGGGTGCTCTCCATATGGGGGTGTTTGAGCTACTGGAGGGGCATGTATCGCTAGGGGTTTTATGTGGAGCCTGGGTTTGCCCCCTCCCCTGCAGACTTTTCCCCTTGGAACTGAACTTTATGTGGACCCTGTGGAACGTACAGGTAGGGATGGGACAGCCATCGCAGCCTGCTGTCCTTCACCCATCGCAGCCTGCTGTCCTTCACCCATCGCAGCCTGCTGTCCTCCACCCTGGAACTGAACTGTGTGTGAATCATGCTGAGGCCCCCCCGTGAAGCCTTCGACTGCTGTCTGGACGAGGGGCCAGTGCCCACCTCCCCCAACTGTGCGGTAACACACACACACACACACACACACGGACCTTTACCATATGTTCCATCCATGAGGGACCGGTGCCTTGCTATCTAACAGCATGTGAACAGAGCTGTGACGCTGGCTTGGCTCCAGACTGTTTTATCTCTTGCAGTGTGGGTGTTGTTTGACTTTTCCACTGTACAGTCTACATGACCGAGTCCCCCTGTGGCTGGCAGCTGCCTTCTTGTGCCGGCCTAGTTGCTTGATCCTCCCTTCTCCACCACCACAAAGTATTGTTGTGGGCAGGCGGAAGCGGCTCTCGTGGCTTCTTTTGCCCACGTGGCACGGCGGTGGCCATGGTTCCCAGAGCGGGGTGAGCCCAGCCGATACTGCCATAATACTTGTTTCCTGTCTCTCAGACACTCTGGTCCATGGTGTTGGTAGGACTGCTCTCTGGCTACCAGGGGTCCACGTCACATTTATTCTGGGAACCAGACCACATCAGACCAGGTCAGTGACAGTTCGCTGGACTGGGTCTAATGTGAGTTGGTCCCTTGCCACTGTCACATCTGAAAACACCCTCTGTTGTGTTGTGTACTTCTCTGAAGCAACTGAAGGGGGGGCACTGTTGGAGACAGGATGCTGGGCTAGATAAATCATTGATCTCACTCAATATGTCATTTCTTGTGTTTATGTTCTTGTTACCTGTAACACCAGGTCTGCATATCTTCACAATTACAGGCTAGGTTCAAGTTCAGTTCGAGGGGTGCAATCCTCCATCAGTTAAAGTCGGTGGGAGCTGAACTATTTACTCCAGTGAATGGAGGATTAAAACCTAACTGTTTAACTGTATTCAGCAAACAGGAACATTTTTTACTATCACTGGTGATTTGAAAAGTTATGGAATACAGAAAAATTAGGCACAGATTCTGCAAACCAAGGCTGGCCCTAATCCTTTGGGCTCCTCATCCAAAATAATCCCCACCACCACCACCACCACTTCATTGGGGCTTGTATGTCCTGGGTTGAGGTGAAGTCATGCTCCATGCTGACCACCTGATTGGTCGAGAACAGGAGGTCTGTTCCAGCAATGCAAGCCCCAGCTGGTACTTGAGCTGCGGAGAAAGGGAGGCTCGCCTCCTTTCTGCTGATGAGCTGGTAAGTGCAAAACAGGAATGCTGTACCTGCCCTACGCTGAAAGCCCCGGGTTGAGGCTTGCAGTGCAGAGTGGTGGAGGCTTGGCATGAAGCATGAACTCAGGGAATGGGCCCTGTCAGACCCTCTCGGGGCAGCACTGAGTTGCATGAAGTCTGCTCTCTGCTGGCCCTATCGGGTTGCCACTTTGGAGAAGAAACCCATCCTAACGTTGAGGCTTTGTAAGCCGCCCTGAGCCTTTTGGGAAGAGCCGGGTAGAAATCTAAATAAATATTTAAATGTAAATATTATTTATTTCTGCAGCACTACTAGGTGTATGCAGCGCTTTACAGTCACAGATTTTTCAAAGACAGGTCCCTGGGCAGTGGCTCACATTCTAAGATGGACACGGGTGAGGGGGAACACAGGACAGACATTCCCATTTTTTGTAGATGGAGAAGAGTCTTGCCCAAGGCCACCCCCAGTGAGTTTGTGGTGAGAACAGGATTTGAACGCTGGTTGGTTTCCCAAGTCCAAATCCAGCCCCTTATCCCCTACACCACACTGGCTCTCTAAAGTTGAATGCACGAGAGTCTGCAAGATCAAAGCTGTAGTGTGTTCCAGAAACTGGACGGCTGATGTGGTCCAGAGAATGCAGAGACAACCTTAGACCCTGATCTTTAGTTCACTGGCTTTGTATCTGACCCTCAAGCACTCAAATAATAGAATTTTAGGGTTTGAAAGGACCTTGAGGGTCTTCTAGTCCAGCCCCATTTCCCCTGGGGCATAGCTAGGTTGGAATGGGCTCTGGTGCAGAAATGGGAATAGGGCCTCCTCTGCCCCCCCCCTCCTCCCCCAGTGGCAGGGGATGCAGTTACACCAAGGAGTGTGGGCCCTGCAAGCTCAGGAGCACCAGTGCAGCTGTACCTCCTGTTTTATAGTTACGCCCTTGCCTGCTCCAGGGCAGGATATAGCATTGCAGACAGATGCTTGTCTAATTGGGTTTTGAAAACCTGTGAAGTTCCACAACCGTAATGGGCAACTTATTCCATTGCCCTACAGTTTGAAAGTTTTTATTAATATTCAACTGTAATCTAAGCCCATTCCCGCTTGTTCTGCCTTCTGTGACAGTAGAGGACAAATGCTCACCATCTTTTTTTTGTGGCATCCTTTTAGATGCCTGCTTCGGCATCTGCTCAGGCTTGCAGCTCAGAGGCTGGCCAGTTTCCCACTGTGGCATTGGGAGAAGAGTGGGAGAGATTTTGCATTTCATTTCCCCTCCCCCTCCTGCCCCATCACTCTCTAGTAGCTTGGGTCCCATTCTTGCTTGTGACCTTGCATATTTATAAGAATGGGCATGGATGAGCCAGAACGTTTCTTCTGACTTCACTGCTCTCTCTTTCTCTCCCCTCCCACTCATTCCATATGAAGTGACAGGTGGACTGAGTGGGAGCAGTGCGAAAATGAATGTGAACGACAATCTGTGACTCAGCAGTGAGTAGAAAGTCAACCAATCTCCCCAAACCCTTTGGCACAATGCTCCTCTTCAGTTCACAAAGATATTGGAATAGGCCATTAGTGCCAGGAATATGCCCTCCCACACCCTTGGGGAGGGGAGAAATAGGTGGTTGCGCTTGTCTAGCAGCAGAAACTATTTGCCATAGAGTAGAGGGACGTTAAATTGTTTCAGCAAGTTTATTTGGTGAGTTTGTACAGAAGCCAGCAGAGGAGAAGGAAGCAAACTGGCCTGAAAAGGTGGGATGAGGTGTTCAGGCCCTACATGCTGGGTCTGGGGCCAAGGAGAGGGCTGAGGAGGCATCCACAGGAGTGATTGCTCCTGCTACCTGACTGGGGCCCCCATAATACCTTGCCAGGCTCTGGTGTTTGGCCTCGCTCTACCTGCAGACTGGGTAAGTGCTGCGCCCCATGGCCTGTTGGCCTCCAAGAGGAAGGGATTCTTCTAATTTAAAACACTGAAGTGGGTCTGAAGAGATTAGGGATCCATACTTGTGTTTGTAAGAGTTGCCACCTTTCCTGATTTTTGTCTGAACAATCCAATAAAATCACTGGCAATACCCTAAAGTAGAAACGCAAGATGGAAACTCAGAATTTACCTCAGCACCCTAATAGCTGTTGAGAAAGGGCTGATTTCTGGAAGAGAAATCGGTTTAGAGGGACACAAATAAAGCAATAGGCTATCCAGAGAATTTGTTTTCCATTTTAACACATTCTCTCTGAAGAAGTGTGCAATTCTCAGGGTGTTAACTGACGAGGCAATAGCCTGCTGGAACCCAGGTTTGCGGGTGAATATAACTCACATGGTTCAGTGGATGAACCAATGAATGGGGAGGCATCGTATGCCACCCCACGCCCCCATGACTCACAGCCATGGTAAACTCTGGGTACAGTCAGCTGCCCCCGGTGTGTTTTTTGTCTGTTTGTTTTTGCTTTTGCTTTTTGAAGCGCTACAAAAGTGAAAGTAAACAGTCAAATCACCTTGGACCTCTCTAGGCTCTGCACCTAGGACTTTATGGTTCTGGCAGACCTGTATACGGACAGAGGTTGAGCACACCCCAGTAGATGGAAATTGGCTCCATGGGTGCACATTAACCCGGCTTAGTCAGCATTCACCTGCACGGTGAGCTCATGGTGCTGTGAGTGCGGGTTGGGTGGCGGCCCTGTGTCCAGTGTGGGTGAATATCTAGAGAACACCTAATAAACAGTTTGATCTAATGTGGGCTATCCTCTTGTTTGTTAACTCTCAGGCTGCTTTTAGATGAGCGCTCAGTGCGCTCGCGCTTGTTTTCAAAAATCCCATGAGACGGGATTAGACGAGACGCTACCGCGAGTCACGCACACGGGAGGGGGACGCACATTCTTTTCCGGCCGCAATTTGACCACCTCGATCTCTGACCCGGTCAAATCGCGGCCGGAAAAGAATGTGCGTCCTCCTCCCGTGCGGGTGACTCGTGACATTGTTTCGTCTAATCCCATCTCGCGGGATTTTTTAAAACAAGCGCGAGCACACCACGCGCTCATCTAAAAGCGGCCATAATCTCAGTAAGGGCTCATTCAGATGTGATTTTAAATCACGCAGCGGCGGCGGCATCATGCAATTTAAAGCACCGCGCACTTCCGGGTTGGTGTGAATGCACTGAGTGTGCACATTTCAGCCTAACACGAACTGTTGGAGTGCGGTTTTGAAAACTGCTCTGAGCAGCTTTTAAAACCGCACTCCAACAGTTTGGGTCAGGCTGAAATGTGCGCACTCGGTGAATTCACACCAACCCGGAAGTGCGCGGTGCTTTAAATTGCACGATGCCGCCGCTGCTGCTGTGCGATTTAAAAGCACGTCTGAATGAGGTCTAAGAGTTTCTCAATCAGCACAAGTGGTAAAAGCTGAATTATGCATAAAGACTATGAAAATGCCATGATTTTGTTTTTCAACTCAAATATGTTGTGCATATTTCTGTCTGTCTCCTCTGCCAAAACTCTCATCCACGCCCTAGTCATCTCACGCCTCGATTATTGTAACCACCTCCTCGCTGGCCTTCCCACCTTTCTTCCCTTGTCTCTGTTCATAACTCTGCTGCCAGGATCATCCACCTAGCCCGTCTCTTTGACCACATGCAGCCTCTCCTCTCCTCTCTCCACTGGCTCCCTCTTCCTGAGCGTATTCTGCACAAGCGCTTTGTCTTCACCTACAAAGCCCTTCACAACCTCGCTCCCCCCTACCTCTCTGCCCTGATCTCCCTCCGAACCCCTGCTCGAGCACTCTGCTCCTCTTCCATCCCCTCCCCCTCCCACACCTCCCCCCAACCACCTTCATCCTTTCTCCCTTGCTGCTCCACATGCCTGGAACTCCCTTCTGGCCCTCGTCCGCCTTGCCCCCACCCTCCACACCTTCAAGTCCTTCCTCAAAACCCACCTCTTCCGCTCCGCCCTTCCTAACTCTTGCTAACCCAGGATTATCCCCCAGGATTATCCCCCACCTGTTACCTGCAAACTCCCAATTTACGTAACCAAGCCAAGAACGTGTACCTGAGCTCTCGCATCCTCATGAATGTTGCATCCCTTGTCTCTCCCTCTGTTCCCCGCTTCTTTCTAATTTCGACCCCTTTAGTGTCCGGAATATCAAGCCTGGAGGTTATCCCCAGTGTGGAAACTGCCCACTTCCCTCTACAATTAGTTTGGAGCGATCCAAAAAACCAGCTGACCCCCGCTCTAGAGGATGGGCTGTGTTGTTCCCCGGGAAGGCGGGCGGTTTATAGGAGAGGACGTTGGACAACAATAGAGGCCCAGCGCTTTCTGGAATTTATAAGCGAGCCTAGTTTATTGCAGTTGTGCCACTCGATAAGATCTGGGGTGGTTGATGCTTTGAAAGGCTTTGATCAGGTCTCCTCCCTTCTTGGCCCTCTTTTGCATTCGGTAAATGCCCTGCCCCCCTTTAGTGCTGAGAAACCTGGAGGATGGTTTGATAGAGATTGCCGATTGTTACGTTCATCTTTAAGGCAATCGGCCTATCGTCTGAAATGCCATCCATCGCGAACGGGTAGGTCCTCCTTTTTAGAACTTCGGACAAGATATCGACGCTTGATTGTTTTCAAGCGTCTAATTTTTCAATCTCAACAATGGGCTAGTCTGGAGAAGGCAGCTAAAAATGGGAATACCACACAGTTTTGGGGTTGTATTCGCTGACTAAGGATGGGGGTGAAAGCTGGGCCTTTGGTTAATTTGGAGCCAGAGATTTGGGAAAGATTTTATGGAGACCTGTTTTCAACCTCATCCTCGTTGCGATTCAGCTCTCAGGTCGATGAGTTTGACTCTTTTCCTCACTGGCCACCAGTTACAGTACAGGAGGTTGGTGAGTTGATCTTCAGTTGTAAGGGCGGGAAGGCTCCAGGGGAGGCTATGATAACAGCTGAGATCCTGAAGGAAGCTCCGGAGTGGTGGGCTGGGCTCTTAGTTCCAGTTTTTACAACGATAAACGCCACAGGGAAGATACCCAGAGCGTGGGTTAACAGTATAGTGGCACCTGTATTTAAGAAAGGGGACCCTAAAGACCCGAGGAATTACCGGCCGATCAGTCTTCTTAGTTTGGTCGGTAAACTCTACTCCAGGCTACTATTGAATAAGCTTCAGAGCTAGCTAGAGGAAAATGGAGCAATTAGTCTGGAGCAGGTGGGGTTTCAGAAGGGTAGATCATCGGTGGATCATATCATGATCCTGGCGCACCTGATCAGGAAGACACTGGATCAGGGGTTGAAGACCTACCTTTGCTTTGTGGACCTGCGGATGGCTTTTGATTCCATCTGCAGGTATCGCTTGTGGGAGAAATTACGATCCCTGCAGATGAAGCCGAGACTTTTAGCTCTATTAGTCCGGTTACATGAGAACAACTCTCTTCAGGTCAGGTTCAATAAGGAAGGAGCGTTGACACACAAAGTGAGGGTGGAGAGGGGTGTGAGCAAGGTTGTTTGTTGGCCCCCCTTCTATTTAACATCTTTCTGCATGACCTTCCCTCTTTTTTACTTGGGGTGGATTCCCACCCCCCAATGATTGGAGACAGGAAGATGGCTGCTCTGCTGTACGCAGACGACACAGTCCTGATTGCCCATTCAGTGGTAGGTCTTCGTAGAGGGATGCAGCAGTTGGGGGATTACTGTTCTAACGAGGGTCTGACAGTCAACTTTGAGAAAACCAAGGTTTTGGTTATTGGCCATAGGAAACATGGCATAACACACAGATGGTGGATTGGGAATCACCAGATATCCCAAGTTGATAGATTTCAATATCTGGGGGTGATCTTTTCAAATTCCCCTCGTTGGCATGACCAGTGGACTGCCATAAAGAATCAACCCCTGCAAACAGTGAGTGCTATCCGGGGGTTTTATTTTACCAAAGGGGGTCGTCTAATTCTTCCGGCTTTGCGCTTATTTAGCGCTAACGTAATAACACAGGTGCTGTATGCATTTCCGGTCTGGGGCCTGAACTTTTTGGAGTTGTTGGAACCAATCCAAAACGGCTTTTTAAGGGCCATCTTGGGGGTGCCATTAGGAACACCCCAGATATTGTTGAGAGCGGAGGTGGGGTGTTCCCCATTAAAAGTTTTTGCTGTTCAAGCCCTGGTCCGTTATTGGTTAAAAGTGGAACTTTTACCAGCAGATGAGAACTCCCTTCTCAGGCGAGCTCGGGATGAAGGGTTGCTGTGCCCTTGGTATGAGCGGCTGGAGGTGATTATGGGGAAGTTGGGCCTTTCCCGGGGTGGGTTGTTGTCATTAAACCTTAAGCAGGCAATGACTATAGTAATGCAGAGACTTGCTGACCAATAGCTCCAAATAGACGCAAGTATGATTCAGGCTCAGAGGGTCAATCCCTCTTATAGTATTCCATTTAGACCTTTACAAGATTCTAGCTACTTAGTAGCTTGGCCTAAATTCTCTCTAAGACGAGCATTTACATGTCTGTGTTGTGGTATTTTTCCTTCCACAGTTTTGGAGGGAAGATACAGAGGTGTCTCATTGCATGAAAGGTGTTGTACATCTTGCTCTATGCAAGTGCCGGACACGGTTGAGCATATTCTTTTTGCCTGCCCGAAGTATGTGAGCGCAAGGGCAAAGATGTTGCAGATTTTTGGCCAACTCCAGCTGAGACATCCCTTAGCTAAAAAGATTAACCTCTCTCTGAATAATAGAGATTCAGATTTAACCCAGGCAGTTGCCACTTTTGGGAATGTAGTAATGAATGAGCACCGTGGTGGTTGCCTGGTTTAGAAGGGTGGAGGAGGAGGTATTGGGCGTATGATGTAATTTGGTTGCCTTAGTAAGTATCCCTTGTATAGACAGACAATAGAGAGCTGGTAGGAGGTATGGGATAAATCGTACTGCAAGGAATATATGAGAGACGGTGATATAAAAGATGTTTTAATTTTGTAAAATTTGATTTTGTATTTTGTGCTGTGTGGCTATAGTTTTGTTGATATAGCCAACAACATTTTAAGTTATGGCAAATACTTCAATAAATATTTATTCCCTCTGTTCCCCCTTCTCTGTCTCCCCTCCCGCTGTCTAGATTGTAAGCTCTCGGGCAGGGACCGTGTCTATCTTATTCTTTGTAAAGCTCCAGGTACATTGCTGGTGCTATATAAATGCTTATAATAATAATAATAATAATAATATAATATAATAAAAGCTGCTGCAAAGAGTAACACTAAGCATAATATATAAGAAGGAAGTAGATGAGAAGATAGTTGTGCATATAACATAATTGTGGCCGGTGCAAGGCCTGTGAGGACCCTGCTCCAGGGACGACAACCATGCTGCACAGCTTCGTCCAGCCATCGCTTGGACCCTCCCTGACCTCCCGCAGGCCTGTGTATCCCCTCTGCTGCCGTGAATGCCACCACTGGAATGTCTTCCCGTATCCCTTCACTTCCTCACCCTCCATTTCTCCTCTCCTTCTCCCACTGCTGCTGTCTCCCCTGCTTCTCCCTCTCCCTCCAACACTTTCTCCCTCCTCACCCCTCACCTCCCCTAACCATTCCTTGCACTTACTAAAACCTGGCTCTCCCTCTGATACTGTCACCCCTGCCACCTTCTCCTCTGGAGGCCTTTCCTTCTCTTATCGGCCCCGCCCCAAAGGCCGGGGTGATGGCGTGGGCCTCATCTTTGCCAACCCCTGCCTATTCCAGCCCCTCCCTCCTCCCTCTCCTTCCCTTCCTTTGAGGCCCACTCGGTGCGTCTCTTCACCCCCCTTCACCTTCGTGTCGCTGTCATCTACTGCCCCCCTTTCCTCTTTTCTCCCAGACTTTGAATCCTGGCTTACCTTCTTCCCTCTCTGATGATACCCCCGCTCTCATTCTTGGAGACTTGAACAGCCATGTTGACGCACCTTCCCAGCCCTCTATCTCCCGCTTTCTCTCCCTAACCTCCTCCTTTGATCTCCGCCTCTGGACTGATTCCCCCACCTACACTGACGGCCACTCTCTCGACCTCATCTTCTCCAGGAACTGTCCTGTTGCTGACCTCTCCTTTTGACCTCTGCCCCGTGTCCGACCATCACCTCGCTTCCTTCAATCTCTCCCACCAACCTCCATCTGGGTTCCCAGCTCCACGCCCCTTCCGTGATCTGCAGACTCTCAACCCTTTAGACTTCATCTTCTCCCTCTCCTCCCTCCTGTCTTCTCCTCCTTTTTCCCTGAGACCACCATCTCTTCTCTCAACGCCTCTCTTGCTACGACC
Source organism: Sphenodon punctatus (assembly GCA_003113815.1). Lineage (NCBI taxonomy): Eukaryota > Metazoa > Chordata > Lepidosauria > Sphenodontia > Sphenodontidae > Sphenodon > Sphenodon punctatus. Next base: position 8,511,761 of record QEPC01003194.1, read on the forward strand.
CTCGACTCTCTTGCCCCCCTCTCCTCCCGCCCCGTTTGACCCCGAAACCCCCATCCTTGGCTCACTCTTGCTATCCACTACCTCCGCTCCTGCACCCGGGCTACTGAACCCCTCTGGCACAAATCCCGCTCCCACCCTGACTTCCTTCACTATAAATTCTCCGTCTCCTCCCTCTCTTCCGCTATCTCCCTGGCGAGGCAACACTACTATGCCTCCCGGGTTGAATCCTACTCTCGTGACCCTTGCCGCCTCTTCTCCACCTTTGACTCCCTTCTCAATCCCCATACCCCCTCCACCCCTTTCCTTTCTGCTCAGGATCTTGTGTAATTCTTTACCTCAAAGATTGACAAGATCCGCTGGGACATTGCTTCCCACCCGTCTCCTCCTCCCGCTCCCTCACTGCTCTCTTGACCCAATTCCCTCCCGCCTCCTGACCTCCATTGCTCCCACTGTTGCCCCTCCCCTTTACATGTCATTAATCTCTCCCTCTCCACTGGTTCCTTCCCCTCTGCCTTCAAGCATGCCACTGTGTCTCCCATCCTCAAAAAGTCCACCCTTGACCCCTCTAGCTACCGGCTGGTCTCCCTCCTACCCTTTGCCTCTAAACTTCTAGAGCATGTTGTCTACTCCCGCTGCCTAGATCTCCTCTCTGCCAACTCCTCCTTGGACCCTCTCCAATCTGGCTTCCACCCCCTTCACTCCATGGAAACGGCCCTTACCAAGATCACCAATGATCTACTGGTCGCTAAATCTAAGTGTCTCTACTCCATTCTTGTCCTCCTTGTCCTCTCTGCTGCCTTTGACACTGTCGACCACTCACTCCTATTGGACTCTCTTCGCTCCATAGGATTCTGCGGCTCTGTCCTTGACTGGTTCTCCTCCTACCTCTTTGGCCGCTCCTTTAATGTATCTCTTCCCAATTCCAAGTCCTCTTTCCTCCCCCTCTCGGTTGGGGTTCCCCAAGGCTCTGTCCTGTGCCCTCTCCTCTTCTGTATCTACACCCTGTCCCTTGGCTCTGTCCTTAACTGGTTCTCCTCTTACCTCTCTGACCACTCCTTTAATGTGTCTCTTCCCAATTCCAAGTCCTCCTCCCTCCCCCTCTCAGTTGGGGTTCCTCAAGGCTCTGTCTTGGGCCCTCTCCTCTTCTCTGTCTACAGTACACCCTGTCCCTTGGCAAACTCATTGCCTCCCACGGCTTCCAATATCACCTTTACGCTGACGACACTCAACTCTATCTCTTCATCTCCCTCTCTCCCCCTCTGTCCAAGCTCTCCTCATCAACTGTCTCTCTGATATCTCCGCCTGGATGTCCCGATGTCAGCTCAAGTTTAGCATGGCTAAGACTGAGCTCCTTATCTTTCCTCCCTATCCTTCCTCTCCCTCTTCCCTGTCCATCCTTATTGATGGGGTCACCATCCGCCCTGTTCCCCAAGCCCGTAGCTTGGGCTTCGTCTTCGATACTCACCTTTCCTTTAAACCTTACATCGATTCTGTTGCCAAGTCCTGTCACTTTGCCCTCCACAACATTGCTCGCATTTGCCCCTTTCTCTGTCTCCTCAGCCAAAACCCTTGTTCACACCATGGTCATCTCTCGCCTTGACTACAGCAACCTCCTCCTTACTGGCCTCCCCCGCTCTCACCTGTCACCCCCTTACCTCTATCCAAAACTCGGCTGCTAGGGTCATCCACTCGGCCCATCGCTTTGACCATGTGCAGCCCCTCCTCTCTTCACTGGCTCCCCCTTCCTGAATGCATCCTTCATAAACTCCTGGTATTGACTTATAATTTTTCTTTATATTTATTTCTTTATATTTATTGACCGCCCCCTCATGCCTACGGTATCCAGGGACGGCTCACAACCTGGCTCCCCCTTACCTCTCAGCCCTAATCTCCTTACACACTCCTGCACGCACTCTCCGCTCCTCCTCTGTCCCCTCCCTCGTCTCCCCTGCTTCTCTAACCGCCCCCGCCCCTTCTCCCTTGCTGCCCCCCCATGCCTGGAACTCCCTCCCTGCCCACATCTGCCTTGCCCCCTCCTCCGCTTCTTCAAATCCCTCCTCAAACCCCACCTCTTCCTCGCCGCCTTTCCCAACGCTTGTTAGAACTTTCATCCCAGTTTTTACTGTCTGCTCTCCCCGCAGACTCCTATCTAACCGCAACCAAGTCAAGCACGTGCACCTGAAACTTGCATCCATTTGATTGTTGTTTATCCCTTGTCTCTCCCTATGTCCCCTCTCCTTGTCTCCCCCCTCCATGTCTTCTAGATTGCAAGCCGTAGGCTTTACAGAACACGTCATTCTTATTGTTCTGTAAAGCGCCAGGTACACAGTTGGTGCTATACAAATGCTTATAATAAATAGTACAGGATGGAGTACAAGTAAAGTTAAACAAGTAAATAAAGCTGTAAAGCAATGTTTGACCTTGTCTTGAAGGGCACAATCCTCCAAGTGGATAGAACCAGCAGTTGCACTTCATGCAGATGCAGGTTATATTGAAGTCAATGGGTCTCGCGCCCAGGCTAAGACCATGTGCCTATGTTACTGGGGGCGGCAATTCTCCCGGCAGGGAATCTTCCAGCCCAGAAACTTACACTGAGCTCTGCATGTGGATGTGGGTCTTCAGCTGCGTCCAGTGGCGTTTTTTCCTCCAAACGTCAGGGCTGGATTTCAAGCCCTGACATTTGTAGGGAAAAAAGCCACTGGACATGGTTGATGACACTTTTAGGCCCACGCCCATGTGCAGAGCTCAACATAAGTTTCCCGGCTGGGAGATTCCCTACCAGGAGAATTGCCGACTCCGGTAACGTAGGCAAGTGGTCTAAGTGCTACCTCATATGCCGGAGGAGGAGCCGACAAGCAGAGCGTCCGACAGCAGCTTCCACCTGCCCAAGCACTGAGGGGCTTCAGGCTAATGACTCTTGCTCTGCTCCCACTTGGACTTCCCATATCAGTTGGTGCTCTTCCATGTAGTGTTGTGTCAGTTGTGTTGTGGAAACATCAAGCGGAGCAGCCCCAGTCCTAGTTTGGCCAAAGGACGGGACTGGCAACGGAGAGAGGAGAGTTGGTGAGACCTGTGCCAGCGCTGGTGGTAACGGAGTTCGTGTGAACATGTCGGGAAAGGGGTTGGACTCGGACAGCGGGGTTAATTATAATCCGCTCCCCCCCCTTGAGACCATGTATGAGGGGGGGTGGCGTTTGAGCCCCTCTGTGAAGGCTGTGGAGAGGAATAAGAACTGAGAGCCTCCCCTTTGTGCGGACATGTTTGTTGGGGGTAGTTGCCATCGCCCCCTCCTGCCCCCTGAAGAGTCTGGCAGGGGATGTTTGTTATCGCCCCCCCTGGGAGCCCGGGTGTCAGCGGGCTCAGGGACGTCTACCCAGTAGCCAGAGTTTGCTGCCACCGCCTCCACTTTTAGGAAGAGCATGGGGCTTGGGGAAGCCGGCTTCCGGGTCGCTCCTACAAGTTCTGGGAGCGGCCAACGGCCGTGCCGGCAGCCGTGCCGGGGGCACGTCCCAAAGGGGCACGTCCAAAGGGGCGTGTCCTTTGGCTGTGCCCTTCGGGGGGGACTGGCACATGGGGCTGGAGTTATCAGTGTGTGGTGGGAGGGGGAATATATATACCTAGCTTGTGAAGGTACCCTCCCTCCTGATGAGAGCAGGCGGGTGGGGAGAGAGCCTCCCCCTGGTGGCAGCAGGGTGGAGGGTTGAAAGTAGTGGAGGGTAGTGGTCGGAAGCCAGTATTATTGGGGAGGATTATGGGGGGGGAGTGTGATGTATTGATGTATTACTGCATTTGTGTTGGGGTTATTAGAATTGTATTAACTGAATTATAAGGGGATTGTATTTGTGTATTGATGATTTTGGGAATTATTCGGTGCATTGTGCACTATATGTTTCTTATGTATTTGCTTTATGTTGTGAGCCGCCTCGAGCCGCCTTCAGGTGGGAGAGTGCGGGATATAAATTAAATATGAAATATGGTGTATTTGTACAGCCTGTAGCACAAGAGACATCAATCCTGGTTAAAAAAAAATCAAGGCCATGTTTAACAGCACATTTGGCAAGTTAATGCCATCACATTTACAAAAGGTATAATTAAAGAAATAGAGTTACATATCATAATCCCATCGGAACATTAGGGTCAATGTCCTATATAGAAAACAATAAAAGTGTGGGGTTGTTTTTTTTAAAAAAAAAGTCAAATCATTTCTGCAGTTTTCTTACTAGCTTTGGCAGCTAGCATCACAACGATAGCCACCTTCTTGGTAATCTGAGGGTGGTGGTGGTTTAGTGTAAAAAAATAAAATAAATCCATTGTAGATTATTTCCCCCCCCCCCTTTTTTCCCCCCTTTCTTTCTGGGCCAGTAATGGTGAGATCCCTCTGTTTGTCAGGGATGAGTAGAGACTATAGTTCATGAGATAATAGGTGTTTTCAGATGGATGCGAGGCTGCCTACCCCATGAGCTGCTCTGGGGGGTGCCCCTCTGAGTCTGCTCGCTTCTAGCCCTGCTGGGGTCTGGATCAGATGGCCCTGTGAAGTTCCTGGGACCCCCCCTCCACACCATAAATTTGCAGTCTAGAGCATCCACAATGCTATGATGTTGCCTGGTGCAACAGCTGGCTGGAAGCAGAGCAGCAGTGTGGGTCTGTGCATTAGACGGGCCGCTGCTCTGCTTTGGGCTGGTGCTCTGGGTTTGCCCGACCTGCTCTGCCGCTGGTGCGCCAGGTTGTTACTTTAGATGGACGGGCTACCAAGGGGTGAAGTGGGCTGACACAGCCAGCTTTGGGGCATTCCATCCATCAGAAAATACCCAATGTGGCAAATCCACCTTCTCCCCAGAGCCACAAGGGCATAACTGCTGGTGCTGTGCTATATAGCTTTGCTGCACCCCTCAAGCACCTGGTTAGGAAATCTGGGTGCTCCTATAGCACAAATGATAGTAATGCAGTTTCTTTCCCTTTAACTTGCATCTGTACTGAGCGTGACCAAATATTTTTGTAACTCTGCAGTGAAGTTTCCATTTTGATGATGAAACCTATTTTATTTTATTTTTTGTTTCAGAAGGGAAGAGTGGAGGAAATATTGCTTCAACAGCCTGAAGAATAGTAGGTAGGCACTTTCTTTTTATGTATTTCTGCAAAATCATATGTTCAGAGCCCCGTGTATTCCACAGCTGTACAAATTACCTTTGGAATTGACCCCTTGTTATAGAACTGTGCTCCAGAATTTGAGCTTACATTTTAAGAAATAAAACCTCTCTAGTCCATATTTGATAACATAAATAACAGTGACAACATGAACTAAGACTAACTATGGCAGCTACCTGAGTTTGCAAGGAGCCTGAATTAATATGTTGGAAAGGTGTAGATGTTAGGATAGGATGTTAGCTCTTAAACTGAAAAGAAAGAAATTAAATCTCAATGTTAGAGCTGGTTGAAATCATTGAGTGTTTTTAGATGGATAGGCTGCCCTGGTGCTGGATGCACTAGCCCGCTTCACCCCTAGCTGGCCCGTCTATCTAGAGGTGCACTGCCAGTCCAGATGTGCAGCTGGAGCAGGCTATCCCTGCCCCAGGACAGCCCCACCACTGCTGGAATATCCCAGAGCACTGTTGGTGGAGGGGGCCAGCCAAACCCAGGGCACTGGCCCGAAGCAGAGCAGTGGTCTGTCTAATGTGTGGACCCACACTCCTGCTCTGATTCCAGATGGCCATTGCCGCAGGCAACACCATAGCATTGTGCATGTTCTACCCCATAACTTACTTACTTATTTATTTATTTATTTATTTTCCACCAGCCCTAAGGCAAACCGGGGTGGCTCATAACATCTTAAAACCATACATTAAAAACAATACAAAAAGGGTTACTAAAACAATCAATTCATCATTAAAAACTATAAAGGAGGTAAACTCACTGGCATTGCGGGGTGCTGAACAGGTGGACTGTGGGCCGGGGAACTCACTGGGTCCATCTGACCTGGACCCTGGCGGGGCTGGGAGCAGGTGGATATGGGGATGCAGCTCCAGGGGTGAGCAGCCCTCCATCTACACTGAAATAGCATTATTATTGTTTTTTTCAAAATTGAAAACATTTGCAGGAAACTTTTGGTCCTGCCAAAATTTTGCTGCTTTATTTAAAAAAAAAAAAAAAAAAAAAAATGCAGGGAAATTTTCTCAGAATTTTTACATTATTGTTGCAAAATTTACATCCCTTTATTTTTGTATAATTTTACAAATGATTTTGTTTGTCCACCTCATAAAGTATATAGGTAGTTTTCCAGGTAAGAAACCAGTTTTTTCTTTGCATGGTCTTCCAGAAATGAGCATGTTTGTAAAAAGAAAAGGAATGTTTGTAACATTTCCAAACAAAAACATTTATGATATCTTTGAATTCTTTATGAGAAAATAATATGACCAGCTCTACAATGCACTATGCAGTCTTTTAGAGATGATCATTTTAGCAGAAACACCGAGCTTATCCTGGAGACTTAAGCCACCTGCCTATATGTCAAAAGTCTCAACTGTTCCCTACACAACTGCCAAATTCTCCATCTTTCTCCTTTCTCTACTAATATTGTGTATTCTCGTTGTGCAAATGTGCAGCATATTGAAACTGAAAATGTGAGGATGGTGTGAAATAAACTGCACCGTTTGTTTTGACGACAAATTCAGAGAATCGGAATTTCTGAAAATCAGATCAGCTTTCTTTGGGGAGTTTTGCAGAACCCATAGAATTCTCAACCCTCCAGTTACCAGAGAGTACTAAGAAAAAGCTAATAAGGCAAGGGACTTCTGAGAAGCAGGTTAGAGACTTAGGTTTCCTGCAAATAAAGAAACCAATGTGGTGTTAAACTGAACCCATGGAATTCTTGATTCTCTCTGGTAAGTGAAGAACCAAGATCTCTGTGTAACCTCACATATTTTGGGAAAGTTACAGAGATTTTAGTCAAAGCTGTTCAAACTTCTTGCTTGGAATAATTAAGTATTATTTCATTACTACATTACTCTCCCACCCCCTAACTTTCTTTAAGCACAAACAGCTACAGTTTTAACTCACACAAAGAGTCTTAAGGAGAACTGCTTTACTTGCCATCAAGTATCACACTGGCTTTAGAATTGCTTTGATGACTACAGCGTGTAGCAATGCACTTTGGGATGTGCCGATTGAATCTGAGTTGTGTTTAGCTTGTGAGCTGCCTTTCTAATATATGTTGAAATGGGTCTCTTGGCAGTTTCATATTTTGGCTTAAATGCTTGCAGAGCACATGCTTTTGCTTGTTGTGGATGCTAAAATGGGGACTCCCTCCAGATAGGATTTGAAATGTCAAATCAAAGACTTCATTAATTAAATGATTAGATCCCCCCCCATCATGCCCCCCAATCTTACTATATGTTTTGTATTCCTGTACTTTGTGCATGTGGTGTAAGTCAGGAGGGTTTTACGCCCATGCTCCCCCTCCCTCCCCCCCCAGTTTTGTTTCTTTTAGTCAATTCTTTCTCCAGCTCTTTTGAGTGGGCAGACATGGGGCTAGAACAAAAGCAGCAGATTAAGGCAGTTTTAAAATGAACACATGGGGGGTAGGGATAGTCCATGTCTGCTGAGTGGAACAACCACAGAGCGCCCACTCAGGTGGAGTGTGTAGGGAGGAATTCTAACAGGTGACTCCCTGAGTGGGTACTGCGGCAGCCCTCATGCACTCCCCTGCCACGGACCATGAGAGAAGGGGAAGTGAGCAGGGCTGGCCTTTGAAATCGACATGTCTCAGCTGAGCGCTGGAGAACCCGGGCTCCCCAGCACTAGGCCTGAAGCCTCAACGTTGTTTGCTGTTGTGCTGTTTACTGTTGACATTTTGACAGTCTTGCTGCTGCTCCGACAGCATGTGTCATCAATTTGCAGCACTATCCGATATTTTGCGACAGTTGCAAGTATTTGCGGCACTTAAGATAATAGCGACAATTTCCAACAGTTCTGACCTTTCCAACAGTTTTTCCTGACACTTTGGCGACACATTCTGACAATTCCTGAAACTTTATGGGACTTGGAAGAGTTTCCGACAATTTTTCCGCTGCCAAGAAATAGTGACAGGCAAAAGCGGAAAGTGGCAGCAAGCATCAGAACAAGTATGGGGATGCTGTGTCCATGCCATGTCGGGAAAACGGCAACGGATAGGAGGTTTCTGACAGAATTGTTGGACACTGCCTCATGTCGTTGTAGGCCTACCCAGCATTCTTGGCCAGTTCCTATGTCTTGTAGAGGCTACTTCCCCACCCACAGTGCCTCTGAACAGCAGACCACTCAGCTGACATGGCTGGTTTCCACCATTCATATGGGCTGGGGATGCATGGGCATTGGTTTCCATGCAGTTTTTTGGCTGCCCCCGCATGGTGCACTCCAACTTTTTTGCCAGTGCTCCATGAGTGGTCAAGAGTGGTACTGTGTGGGTCATGGGACCATGCACCCATCCACACCACCTTCACATGGGCGTTTAGGTGGGTGGTTGATGTGTGGACATGGGTGGTTGCGTCTTGTTTAAAAATGTCCTAAGATGATGAAATGCTGCCCTAGTGAATTGGGATTGAAACACCCAATATCACATTATCTCCTAATAATGCAAAGAACACACAGGAGTAGCTTGAGAGAGAGAGATCCACTGTCAGCATTAGAACAAGAATGATAAAAACAGACAATGTTCCCACTCTTCTCAATTATGATAGTCTCGATTTTTTAAAAGAGGAGAAAAGAGCACAAAGAGCAACAAAAGAAACAAGTGACTCCACCCAGCAAGGTATGATTAACAGCAATATAGTATCAATTATTTGCAGCAAATACATGATCGCACTGTGCACGGGTCAAGTATTAGGAAGATCAATGTAGGCTTTCAAACCATAATATTGGTGACCCAGACATTAAATTCCAAAGGAGATGGGAATGTGAAGTTGTTTGCAATCTAAAGGGATCTCTGTGGCCATGGGCCTAAAGCCAGGTATGATGTGTGTGGGGGGATGGGGATACGTCCTCTGGAGGGGCCTTAATTTTGCCCTGTTCTTGCTAAGGTGTGATGTGTAGGAGGGAAAGGGAGGAAGCTAGAGAGACAGACACTGATCTCCTCTGGCCTGGGGAAAACAGTGTGACTGGCTTCATGTTTAAAAGTATGCTTTTAAAAACCTATTTTTAAAAAAAAAGTGGGATTTGGGAGGCTAGGAAGGAGGGGCTTTCTCCAAGGTTTGGACAGTTGTTACTCCAGTCTGTGGTGCAAAAAATATGGAACCTGTCATCTGCTGATATCCCAAGAGGATTTCAGCTTCTTTATTCTCTCTAATATCCCCATTACAGAATAAGGAGACAGATCTCAAGATGTCATGGTCATCACTGGCTAATTACTCCACTTTCAGCTTCCCTCACATCACTGGGTGTCTCGATACATAATGCTTGTCACCATTCCAGATGCTTAATATGGACACAGGGGGAACATGAGCAGCCAAAACCATGATAAGACATCACCTTGTCGACGCACCCCCTCCCCCCAAAGAAGACGAGGACACAGTATATGGGTTTGAACGGCCGCACTCTTTATTATTTAGCCAAAAGGGGGAAGAGGTAACCCTCCCACTTCCCCCTTTGAACTGGGGTCCTATCAATCTCTTATCCCTAACTGTTTAACCTTCCCAACAGGAGGTTCCCCTATTGTGCCAGGCGTTGTCCTGTTTGCCTGGTGCCATCCTCTACCGTCTTCGGGTTAAGCCCGAGGGGAATCCTCCTGTGCCCTATCTTAACCAACTTTT
>QEPC01003194.1:8531402-8563514 GCA_003113815.1 Sphenodon punctatus
CTCTCCCCCACCCACCCCCCCGGTATCGATCTGGCCCTGCATGATCTGCCCCACAGACAGCTCTGACAGCACAGAAGGTAGGTGAGCCTGGACTGAGCAAAACACATGCATTTATTACTACAGGGGGCGGTCCAGTCCATGGATTGGTACTGCAAGCCACTGGCATGGAGATCAGACACGAAGACAGGGGTCGCCAGGTAGGGTGCACACACAGAGTGCGGCAGCAAAGGAAAAAGTTCAAAGAAAGTCAAGGGGAGACCCACCGGACTCCTCAAGTAGATAAAGGATGTCCAGAAGGAGGCAGGTTGGCAACTGGGTGACTGCTTACAGGGGCAGGGCAAGCAATCAGGACCATGGGCATAGCGATACAGAGGGCCCTTCCAACGTAAAGGGTGTTGTCACAGCTGTCTCAGGGTTGCGGAGGACATCAATCCGGGATCAGCTGCCCATCAGCAAAGCCTTCCCAGGCAAAGAGCCCATGCCTGTAATCCCAGGCACGCATGTGGGCATCCACCATAAAGTGCTTGAGAATGGGGTGACCAGTGGCAGCAGCAGCACCAACGTCTGAACAGTTGAGCATATTGGACAGGACAGCCAGCTCCAGCTGATCGGGCGCTCCGGGCTGATAGGGCCCCCCAGCCGGGGATGCAGCTCACCAAGGCGGTCATCTCAGTCCCCACTGTGTCGTGAAAAGCCATGGGCATGCAACAGGACATTGGCATAACAGCTAGCAACATACGAACCACTAGCCAAGAGGGTCTAGCTATAATCAAGCAAATCAGCCACAGCCCGAACAGCTGCACTTTTGCGGGCATCCCATAGTTGCACCACTCCAGGTGGGAGCCAATAGGCACCATTTGCCAGCAGGCAGAAGCCCAGATCCCTCAATATCCACTGGCAGTCAAGGCTCCCAAAGGGCTGTCCCAGCATCCACATGTAACGGGACAGCAGATTGAAGTCATCATCCACGGAAAGGGGATCACACATCCACATCTGGACATCTCTGTTCTGCCACAGTGTACCAAGGAGCATAGTGGCACATGCAGGCCATCCCTCGCCAGCACCACGGTTGCAGGGCCAAACACCCCCCAAGGCTGGACATGGCCTGACACAAGCGACCCAGTCCTAGACACACGGAGCAGTAGCAGGAGAGAAGTGGAGCAGAGGCGGAGCTGACTCTACGCTCGTAAATGTCCAAGGAGCCGCCTATAACATTCCAGCTGCGATAAGCAGCCGTGCAGGGGCGGCGGAGGGACATAAACAGAATGTGCCCCTGGCAACCCCCCTTAACAATCAACAATCCAACGGAATCTGCAGTGGGGGAGGTGGAAGGGATCAAGTATCATCCAGTCAGTGTAGGCTTCCCCTAGAGCCAACCCCACTGTAAGGGAACTGAGACCCATGACCAGGCCGTGGGGACGGGAGCCCTGGTGGCACCATGGAGCGCTCAGTTACCCCCTACAATGAAGTGCACAATTGCTGCTTAGCTGGACAACTGGAGCGTGACCACTGACCTGCATGTGGAGCCATGGATGACATGGCTATCAACCATTGCTGTTCTGGGCTGAGGTATCACACACAAAGGGTATCGGGGGTCCTCACTGGCATAAAGGGTCCCACCAAGGCAGAAAGGGACCCCTGAACCGGGAACACAGCACAGCTCCTGAGCTCCACTGCACTGCATGTCTAAGAGCACAACGATGCATGGGCAAGGCGCGGGGTCGATTCACAGGAGCGGTGGCCGCAGCTGCATTGACCAAAGTATGCAGACAACACCCAATCACTTGATGCTATACAGCACAAGGATACAGGTGACACATATTAATGGGGGTGCATCAACTCCACTACAGACAGGTGTGCAGCTCTGTTTTTGATCACTACACCACTAAGACCCCTACCCCAACACACCTCCCATCTACATAAGGTAGATGGTTCCCCTCCAGGCCCGTGGTGAGTTAGAGGTGTTTGGCAGTTGGAGTGTGTTCAGAGTGAGAGGTGTTTGGGGGGTGTACACAGGGAGAGGTGTTTGGTGGTTGAGGGTTGGTCACAGTATTGGGATACCAATGGCGAACATTACCGATGCAGCTATCAGTGTCTTCCTCCTGACACTAATCAGGACCTGCGTGTCATTCCTGACTGCTGCTTATGAGCACGGATCTGGACTGCTGACCCCAGAGGATACATTAAATGCTTAAAATTCTCGGTGGAGGCACTCCACCTTCCAGCTCAGAGGGGTTGCAAAATTATAAAGGTTCGTTGACTCCACTGTGCCCTTGAACATCCATGGCATCCGCATGACCATTCCCACGGGGAAACTGGGATGGGTGCATCCTGAGAGTGTTGATTGGTGGGAGACCATCCCCTTCACCTGGTCAGACGAGGACTGGACCAGACACTTCCGGATGCCCCGCAGTCTGCTGGCCCGGGTAGCCGATGTTCTCATCCTTCATCTCAGGAGGTGCACCACCAACATGCAGGACCTGATCAATCCCGGAAAGTGTGCAGTTATAGTCAGGTGCCATACGGCTAACCCCGATCCATGTCACAGTGTAGCGGAACAGTTTTTGGTGTGGGGGCATCGTCCATCAACAGGATATTACATGAGGTATGTGAGCTGATTGTGGAGCTCCTGATGGAGCGTGTAATCCAGCTTGTGGATGCTGAAGTGATATTGGGATTCAAACAACTGGGCTTCCCACACTGCATTGAGGCTACTGACAGCACTCACATCCCCATATTCTGTTCCCTGCATAGCAAGGACGACTACTTGAACCGTAAGGGGAAATTCTCAGTTGACCTCCAGGCAGTCGTGGACTACCGTGCCCTTTTCATAGATGTATTCACGGGCATCTTGGGCAGGAGCCACAACACACGTATCCTACGATCATCCCCATTGTATGCCCACATATTCCATGGTGAGGTTGCCCCTAATCTTGACAGGGTGATTGAAGGTGTTCCCATTCCGCCTGTGGTGATAGGTGATCCCACATATCCGCTCACCCGATGACTCATGAAGTGCTATCCCTGCCCGGATTCTCTTCAACGAGTGACTGTCCTCAGTGCGTTCCGTGGTGGAGTGGACGTTTGGACTGTTCAAGATGAGTGGAGGTTGCTGTTGAATAGGAGCCAGTTCGACCTTCAAAAGACCCCCATTCTGGTTCTTGCAACATGCGTGCTCCATAACATCTGTGAGACCCAAGGGGCTGCCCTGGACAATCCTCTGCCACAGCAACATTTGGCTCCTGCGCCCATGTACTAGCACGTGCAGGGTGGTGCCTTTAAGACGATCTCTGAGGAGAATAGGGATGCCCTGTGCCATTGAATTGCAAGGCAGCAGGCAGGTAACTGATATCACACTTTTTCCTCCCTTCTCTTTGTAGCCATTTTTATTTATTTATTTATTTATTTATTTAATAAAATGTAATATCCTGCCCCCTTTGTGCCTCAGGCACCTCGGGGCAGCTAACAAAAATTATATAAAACAAAACAATAATATAAATACTAGTGGTGGGACCCCGGGCCCATTACCGGTTACCGGATTTACCGGTTACCGGTTCCCCGAAAACCGGATTCCCGGTTTAAATCCGGTATACCGGTACCGGATTTATTTCATTGGTTTCAATGGGGCGCTGTGTCCCCATTGAAACCAATGAAATAAATTAAATTCCCTCCCCCTCCCCCTCCCAGGCTGCGCGGGTGGAAGGGGGGACACCCCCCACCCACCCTGCCCAGCCTGGCTTTTTGTTTAAAAAAAGAGTAAGCGCGACCCCGAGGCGAGGCGAGCCCACCCCCCAGCACCAGCGGCCGCGGCGTCCCCGCAGCCGCCGGTAAGTATGACCCTGACCCGATCCCTGGGGGGGGTGTTTAACACCCCCACCCCCTCCAGGGATCACCCCTACTAAAGGCTCAGTGCGCTTGCCGCTCTTACCTTTGGGAGCTCCGGCGGCGGCGGGCGGTCCGGCGGCCTCAGCGCCGGCTGTGGCTGCCGGCGTCAGGACGCTGTAGGCCTTCCGGTGAAACCCGGAAGTTCCCCGGAAGGCCTACAGCGTCCTGACGCCGGCAGCCACAGCCGGCGCTGAGGCCGCCGGACCGCCCGCCGCCGCCGGAGCTCCCAAAGGTAAGCGCGGCAAGCGCACTGAGCCTTTAGTAGGGGTGATCCCTGGAGGGGGTGGGGGTGTTAAACACCCCCCCCCGGGATCGGGTCAGGGTCATACTTACCGGCGGCTGCGGGGACGCCGCGGCCGCTGGTGCTGGGGGGTGGGCTCGCCTCGCCTCGGGGTCGCGCTTACTCTTTTTTTAAACAAAAAGCCAGGCTGGGCAGGGTGGGTGGGGGGTGTCCCCCCTTCCACCCGCGCAGCCTGGACTCGGGGAGGGTTTTTCTTTTAAAAACTGTTTGGCTGGGGCTTTAAATTTTTTTACATTGCAGCCATTTTTAAATGGCTGCAATGTAAAAAAACCGGTACCCCGAAATCCGGTACCGGGTCCGGATTACCGGGCCGAATCCGATAATGCCGGTACGCCCGATACCGGCATTATCGGATACCGGATTCTACCGGTTTCCCACCCCTAATAAATACATAATAAAACAGCTGAATCTGGGGCTAAGAAACAAAAACCCATCTAACCCCCCTCCCCTGCCAAATGCCTGGTGGAACAGCTAGGTTTTACAGCAATGATGGAAAGAGGGGAGATTTGGGGACAAACAGGTCTCCACCGGGAGGGAGTTTGATAGCCTCAGGGCTCTCACCGAGAACGCCCTTTCCATGGTCCCCATAAAAGAAACCTGGGGAACCTCAAGGAGGGCACCCCCAGCAGACTGCAGGGGTTGATCTAGAACATGAGAGTGGGGGTGAGGTGGTCTTCTCACAGGTAACTGGAGCCTAGACCGTATAGGGCTTTATAGGTTAGAACCAATAGGCAGCCAGAGCAGAGCATGGAGCACAGGTGTAATATGCTCTCGGCACCCCGTCCCCATGAGGAGATGGGCTGCCACGTTTTGTACCAGCTGCAGTCTCTGAACCATCACCAAAGGTAGCCCCATGTAGAGCGTGTTGCAGTAATCCAGTCTCGAGGTAACAAAGGCATGGATGATGGTGGCCAGGTCTGAGTCCGAGATATACGGCCAAAGCCGATGTATCAGATGTAATTGACAAAAAGCGCTCCTTGCCACAAGCCACCACCTGGGCCTCCAGGCAGAGCTGGGAACTGAGGAGTACTTCCAGACTTCACATCTACAGGACTAGGGACGGACAGACCACATCAATGATGGGGGCCACCAGCTCCCACGCCCCTTTACCCACCAGCATCGCCTCCATCTTGTCAGGATTCAGCTTCAGACAGCTTGCCCTCATCCAGTTCCCCATAGCTGCCAAGCACCGAGATTGTAGAGTCTGGGTCAGATGAAAAAGAGAGGTATGATTGAGTGTCATTGGTGTACTGATGGTACCGCCAAACCTTCTCACGACCTTGCCCAGTGGCTGCATATACACATTGAACAGGAGAGGGGAAAGAATGGAACCTTGTAGGACCCCACACGGGCGGCCCCAGCGTGGATGATGAATTCTCCCCAGCATCACATGCTGGGTCCTTCCAGACAGGAAAGAGTGGTACCATTCGAGAACGGTACCACCCACCCCTGCCCAGTCCCAAAAGCGAGTCACCAGCATCTCATGGTAAACAGTGTCAAAAGCCGCTGATAGATCTAATAGAATCAGTAAAGTGGATCAACCCTGATCCAACTCCAGGTGAAGGTCGTTGACCAGGGCCACCAGTGCAGTCTCAGTGCCATAACCCAGACGAAACCCAGACTGCAAAGGATCTAAAAAACTGCCTCCACCAACTGCTCCTCCACCTCCAGGCCCCCTTGAGCTGTGGTGGGGAATGTATGTACATCCGTTCACCCTTGTATCCCTTCTAGGGGTGGACCTTTCCCTGGCCTTTTTTGTGGGGGCTCTCTCTTACCTGGATTGGTGTCTTCCTTCTCCTGGGGGGATCATCCTGCCGATGGTGGTGTTGGTGTCCAGAGATGCCTCCGCCACCTGCAGGACAGGGGCATGGTTTCCTTCCGCTTGCTGGGTAGCCTCGCCAGGGCAGCAGCTTCCCCTTGCTGTTGTGGGTTGGGAGGGGAATCCTCCACCCGCTTTCTGCCCCAGGCAAAGGCTGTGTCATGTGTGCAGGAGACCACTATCTCCCCATCCACACAGAGGAAGCAATCCAGCTCCTCAGAGAACTCCAGCAAGGCATGGCCGGACCTGACATTGTTGTCATGGATCATTTTGTATCCAGACCTCAGGTCCTTTGCCTGTTGCCGGCACTGGTTCATGTCCCTATTGTACCCCATGCACCTCATTTCCTGGGAGATACCTTCCTACACTTCATTTTTGAAGCATCTCACCAATTTTTACTGGACCTCCCCCCCAAATGTATGAAGGCCTGGGTCTCCTGTTTGGACCACTTCTGGCCCTTTTGACCCCACCTGTGGGGGGGTCCAGCAAGCCCGAGTTCCTGGGACCTGCCGAGAGGCTGTTGTGGCAGTGGAGCAGGTGCTCTCCTGTTGTGGGAATGCATTCCCGTAAGCTGTCATCCGGCTATACCCCTGTGGGTGCTCCAGGCTGGTATATGCCCTCCCCCGCCTCATTGGGGTTCTGCTGTTTTACTTGACTGCCAGGGAGGCCCTCCTCGGTGTCCCAGCTAGTTTCACTGGTGGTAGGGGGTGCCGCTGTGCGGGTGCTCTCCTGTTCAGGAACAATTGACCGGTCAGCTGTCATCTGGCTGTACCCGTGCGGGTACTTGGGGCTGGTCTGTACCCACCCCCTTCCCTGTCTCCATGGGGTTCTGCTGTGTTACCCTGTGCCACCTGGTTGCCCTAGTGGTGGTGGGTGCCGCTGTGCAGGTGTTCTCCTATTCCAGGATGATAGACCTGTCAGGTATCATCCGGCTCCCACTCCCTGGCCGCTGTGGGCTGGGTCCCCCTCCCCTGCCTGGCCCAGGTTCTCAGTGGTTACCTGGCTGGTTGCAGCGCCTTGCATGGCGCTGGCTCCTCTAGTTTTGTCCTTCGCCTTCCCAGCCATGGTGCAAGCCAGCGCACTCATCACTTCGCGCACGTTAAGACTCCTGGCCGGGCATTGTGCGTCTCGCCCGCGAGGTGTGTGTGTGTGGTGCATGAAGCCTATCGCTGACAGCCTGCAGCCAGGACATGGTGCAGCCCTGCTACCAATTTTTGGTAGCAGTTACAGTCCCAAGTCTGACCCCAGGTCTATCAGGCATAAACCCATGTACACTATTGTGCCAAGCCTTTGGCTAGTGCAGGGGTGATGAACCTTTGACCCATGGCTGCATTTTATTTGCCCCCTTTCTCCAATTCCTGGATCTGGTCTTTAGATCCAGACCCTGCCCCAAGCACTGAACAAGTGAACTCAGTTGAGGGCATGCACTCAAAGCTAGGGGATGGATCCATGGCACAGATCCATGATCTGAACTCTCCTCTTTCTTCCCTCACCCAGAGTACATTCATTCAGAAAACATACCTCCTATTTCTCTGTGGCCTGAGGTTTGTGCTGATTTTCAAAGTGGCCTGTGGGCTAGTCAGTTGAAGTAGTTAATAGCTGTACTGGCCATGCCTCCTACTTTCCCCACAAACTAGGGTGAACTAGATGAGGATTGTAAAACATTGTGAGCACTGAATTCACTATAGAAATGATAAGTAATAATGGATTTGGCTGTTAATTCTCTTTTGTGCTTTTAAAAATATTCCGCCTTTACACTTGAATAAGATTTTTAAAAAATATGTTTTAACGATACATTTATATTTGCATTATAAGCAGTGTTTGTGGTTTTATTGTAGGGGAGGATTATTGCTAATATAAATTGTACACCATATAAATAAAGCTGTGTCAACCTCTTCAGAGTAAATACCCATCCATAAGAGCTGGGCATAAGCTGGTGAAAGATGCATCCTGATGAAATGAAGACTACCACCTTTTTGACTGTGGATTCTTTGGCTTTTTGTCCTGCTTGAAATGCTGAAGATATTAATGTATAAGATAAATAAGTCAGGGCCTTGGAGTTCCCTGATGTCTTGTACAGAGCATACTCACCTTATTTGTGAGCTGGTTCTATATATATGAAACGTTCAACACATCAATTATGGCACATAATGCTTTGCTCCCGGTCATCCTTCTCTTACGCATCAGTAAGATAGCTGGCCTTTAGCTGTGCAGTTGGGATCTTCCTAATGCTCTGTATTTTTTGCTGTCTCCGGAGTGCCATTTGTCTGGATGTTCATCCATCTACCCACATGGACACAGAGGAAGAAAAAAAAGAAAGGTACAAGGAGGGTCAGTAAGGGAATTACTTGAGGCTATGGCTTCAGAGCATAAGTCACAGTGGGGTGGGGAACCATTTTTTTTTGTGTCTGGGGGCCACATTGGCAATTTAAAGATGGCCCGTGGGCCACACCAAAAAATACAGAGATGCTGACCTTCTTCATCCCAAAGTTTTATAATTTAATATTTGTACTTAATCCATCAAGTTCAATTATTTCAGTGTCAAAATAGAAGCACTGTCTGGGACAGCACTGAGGAGAAATTTGTAGGGCAGAGATGGGGAACCTTTTCCCTCCCAGGGGCCACTTTGAAAATTTGTACAAGCTCTGAGGGCCACATAGAAGTTGGGCACAATGATGCGTAAAAGGGTGTTCTCAGGAAGAGTATCCAGATAATGGATCTGTACCAGGGATCTGTCCTTGTGAGCGTTTTCTCTCACCTCCGTTTCCTTCCCCTGAGCTTGGTCTCTCAGTGCTTGGAGGTAGGAACTGGATCCAAGAGCCAAATCTAGGAAGTGGAAAGGGGCCACATAAAAAAACTTTCTATGTGCTTCATGTGGCCCCCAGGCCTTAGGTTCTCCACCCCTGTTGGAGGACATGGAGAAGGGGCAGCAGGGTGTGGACTGCAGAAAGATAAGAGCATGGTAAAGAAGTGCAGGGAAAGCATAGTGAGAAAGGATGCAGGATTGGATGGATGCTCAGTGCAGGGAAAGGGAGAGAAAGATTTAGATCTGGCCTGCAGATCCAGCCCCTACCCTTGAACACACACTCATCTCTTCTGCCTTCCCCCTGAGCATGCTCCTCCAGTGCTACAGGGTAGGAGCTGGGGCCAGATCCAGCCATTGTAAAGGGACCAAATAAAAAGCAGCCACGAGCCTCATTTGGTTTGTGGCCTAGGGATTCCCCACTCTTGATATAAGCCAATCATTAACTGTTATTAGTAATGTTATATAGTACCAACAATGTACCTGGTACTAAACAGTTTGAAATTAGAGACAGGTCCCTGCTCCAAGTGGCTTACAATTTAGGATGCACAGAGAAACACAGGGACACATACGTTGTTCCCATTTACAGATATGGAACTGAGGCTGAGACAGTGACTTACCCAAGGCAACCCAGTGAGTTCATAGCAACCTAGGTTTTGAACCCTGGTTTTCCAGGTCCAGTCCAGCACCTTATTCATAAGGCCACATTGGCTCACTGGTGCATGACAGAGTCACTGTAAGTTCTCTCTCTCTCTCTCTCTCACACACACACACACACACACACCACAAGGCCACTGGGGTAAGTGTCTGCAGAAGTGCAGCCCTAAGGGAGGAAGCGGGGCTCTAAAAAGTATCTGGACCTTTAAATGGCCAAGAGGTGAGTTAGCCAATTAAGGCCAGCTGAGTGACTCCAGCTGGGAATGGCTCGCTCGGTAAGCCAGCTGAGCCTCAGCTATAAAAGGGAGCTGAAAAACAAGCTCTACCATAGAGAGGTGATGAGCTAAAGGGCTGTGTCTCATCAGGGCTTGCCTTGGAAGTCCAGAGAGCCTACCAGGGCTCTGCTGTTGCACAGGGAACTGGCTGACAAAGGCTCTATGTAAAGGATGGAAGCCTGAGAAGAGGAGCCTGGTTATGGGAGGTGGTCAGTGGCACTGGAAGGAAGGCAGGAGCTGGCAGGCAGGCAGGCAGTGTGTTAGCTGTGTCAGCTGCCATACTTCCCAGAGAGGAGTAAATGCTGATATCTTGAGTGTGTGTTGTGTATGTACTTGTCTATGGGAAGCTGAAAGACTTGTCACACTGTCAATAAAGCACGTGTTGGGGAAGAAAAGTGCTGTGTGGACTAATCTGGGGTAGAGATCCTGCAGCAATTTATGCCAGGTGCAGGGTGAACTACTTACAGGCTGTTAGAGAAGCTTTCTCTATGGGTGGATTATTTCATTGACTATTTCTGGAGTTTTCTTGTTCTTCCCCTTGAAGCAAGCAATACTAGTGGCTGCTCATAAAGGCTACATATTAAATGAGGTGGATCAACTAGAGTAGTTCCTTATTCCTAAACTGCAGATATTGTAGTTTTTGTTTTGTATTGTATTGTCTGTTTTTGTTTTGTTTTTCTCACAAGCGTATGCACAGTTTCTTCTGTCAGGCTTTGGAATGGCATTAGGCTGGGACTCAAAAAAATAATGCTCCTGCTGGAGGATTTTGGAAGGGAGTATAACTTGAGGGATACTTCTTCCACCTTCATCATAATGAGGTATCCTCCACCGTAGAGTCTTAGCCAAAATCTGCCTGAACTAGGAACGCAGGAGGAATTGTAACCGAGACAGCTTCAGTCAGGTCAGAATGAGTGAGAGAGGACCTGGATTTTTTATTTTTATACTTTTTTATTGTGGCTAACAGATAAAGGGCATCTAATGGGGGCGGCGCATTCGGATTTGATCCGTAACTTCTCATAATGGGCCGTTACAGATAATTCTGATAGCAATAAGCCTGTTATGGTCTGGTTCTAAGATGAAAAAAATTATAGAAATTGCTGTGCATATGCAAAATGGCCATCGGACTAGTCTGTTTATATGACCTTTCCAGATGGATCTGTAATTAAATCTTGAAGTTACAGGATCTGAACCGAAAATGGATCCAAACTCTAATTTCCTCCAGCGGACCACCCGTAGTATCCAACTGGTCCCTTCAGGATAGGGTTGCCATCTCTCTGAGTGACTCCCAGAGTCTGTCAGAAACCCCTTGTAACCCAGAAAGATCAAGACTTTTGGAGCAGCAGGTGGGGCAGCCACCTTTTTGATGTGGCACACCCCTATAGAGTGGTAAGACCTCAGGGTGCTTTACAGGCAGTAGAGTGATGCTGGAAAGGGGTGTGACAACACCTTTTCCCCACCCTCTCCTGGTGAAAGCCCAGAGGGAGGGGGGTAACTACTTTAGGATGAGGCTCTGGTTTGGTGGATAGCAGTACATTTCTACCTGGTGCAGATTTTTAGGGGAGGGTCACAGTGGCAAGCCTCGACAACCTGTGAATGATACCAGCAGGAGGATGCTGCTAGTCAGGAGGGAAGGAGTAAAAGTCTGGGCTTAATGCTGACAGGAAGAACCTCCAGGAGAGAGGCAGGACTTGCAGGGGAGTTGGTCTCAAGGGCTGCTTGAGAGCTCCAAGCTGCCTCGGGGTGAGGTGGGGCTAGAGCACAGGAACTCGCCTGGAGCTCTACAGCATTGGTAAGGAGACCAGATTTTGATACCCACAGAATGGGATAGCCCAGGCTCTGCACGGTTTACATAAATATGTATAAATTAATATTGTGCACATTTAAAATAGCTAATTGCCCAGCTTTGAGGATGGGATGGGTAAAGCAAATAAATAAAACAAACAAGAGGTAGGTTAACCTCTCGCAGAGATGCATACACACTCAGACAGTCTCACAAGAACTGGAGGTGGTGGGTATTAAAACTGACAGGCAGGGCCCCACCTCTGTCACCACCCAGGACCCAGCTCTCACACCCCCAAAGGGGCCCATGGTGTTGTCTTGAGGTGGAATATTAAAACGATGCCATCAGTCCTCTTTGTGGGTAGCATAATGAAGTAGCTCCTGATATGAGTGTCCCACCTGAAGCGTGATGTCTGGTCACTGTAAGCAGCATTGAGGAATACCCTGGGGCTAGCTGGTTGAGGTGGGAGGGGCAGACAAGTGGACCCCAAAGCTGTGAGCCCAGGATGAAGAATAACCAGCTTGCCTCAATACACTATAAAAGTGTGTATTTTTTTTTTGGCAATAATAAAACACACATGATGGAAGAAACCTATGTGTTCAGAGTGTGCTGGGTCTAATCTGTAAAGGAGTGCAGTTAGGAGGCTTGTGGTATCAGCAGTGGGAGCAAAACTCCCTCCTCTCAAGGAGAATATGATGACTTGTGGCCAGAGAGAGTCACTTTTCTACAGGCTGGACATGTCGCTCAATCGGTGTGTGGAAATTCATTGGTGTTCAGCGGAGCAATAAATAATTTACATTATTTGGTCCAACTGTGCTAGGTGCTCCACAGACACACAGTGATGACCTGCTCATACAAAATGTTATTTTCCCAGAGGTAATTTACCCTATGTTAGGTTTCTGTGGTCCAATCTGGGCTTGACAGGACCCAAGTGGTCTTGATGGGTTTGGACTAATGTAACGACACTCAGTAAGAAACATAGCCACATTAGAACAAAGCAGGAGAGTGCTTTAGCCTCACTGTTTTCTGATGTGCCAGCACCCCTTACAAAAGCGTCATGATATCACTGTGTTCCATAAGGGGCAGGGCCACATCAGAAAGGGGTGGGGGAGTGTTATGGCAACACCATCTTCTGGTGTGGCTCCACCCCCTATGCAGTGCTATGATGAAATGAAATAAATATAATATAGTTTATTGCATAGCCGTAGTTATTGCAAACAAATATATCGCATCACAAACAATACCTACAAAACGTAAGAAAAACTACAAATATAAAATAAAAAACAAGTAACAACTCATGCTGCCAATTACATAGGCCCATAGTACACTAGTTTAATCAATCAGAAACTGCAGAGTTCTTGTTGCTTTATCCCCAAAGAATACGTTACACATGAGGTTCATCTGTCATTGAAATACAAAAGCCTTACTGCCCCAACCCCTTGCAAGCCTAACCCAGCAGGGTCTCCCGTAATTACCCTATCCCCTCCAATACTGGGATCACAACCCCATTCTGTACCACATTCTCCAAAAACCTTTGTCTTGAAGCCGTTGCCCGATAGGCGAGCTCTGCAACCTGCCTGGTTAAATCAGCGTCCACCGGGGACAGCAGGTTCCGCATTATTTTGAAATCAGGAATCTCGCACAGACCCACCAGGTATTTAGCTCTTAATTCCTCGAAAAAGGGGCAGATTAGCAAAATGTGAGGCACCGTATCAGGGGTCCCTTTGTCACAAAGAACACACAGTCTCTGTTCTCGGGGAATTCCCTTGTATCTACCTTCCAGATAAGAAGAAGGGAAGGAGTTACAACGGAGGACACTCCTAGAGGCATCCAGCCAACTAAACAAATAGCTTAAACCAGTCAGTGCTATGATGTTACAACGTTCTGTAAGGAGCAGGTCCATCCTGGCTGTCTGGGGTCCCAGCTGGACAACAAAGTGTCCAGCTCTGCTGGACTTGGGTTGGACCCAATGTGCTTTCCAGTTTTCCAGCCAGAACAAGACGCTACCTAAAAATATCTACATCAGGATTTGTTTATTAGGGTCAAAGCTGTTTGTGTCAGTGCTCCAATCTTATACCTCCCAACAGTCCCTATTTAGGAGGGACAGCCCCTCCTTGGATGCTGAATCCCACTGTCCCTCTTTCAGAGGGTCAGAGTTCCTATTTCAGAAGAGAGAGACTAAAAGACCAGAATTCAAGCCACAGGCACCTTTTTCCTGGTTACCTCCCAGAGGACAATGGGGAGAATGACGGAGTAAGTGAAATGATAAGCAGGAGAGCTTCTGTTCCTCTTTACGTACTTTAGAATGCCGGGAGGTGTGCGCATGCATGTAAGTGTGTGAGGGGGTGGAGCTTATTTGAGGATGGTGGAGTTGATTGGCCAAAGGAGCAGGGAACGTCCCTCTTTGGCTTGTCAAAATGTTGGGAGGTGTGCTGTTGGGGGATTCAATTGCTAGTCAACCAATCTAGTCAGACTTATCCCCAAGGTGAAGTAGAACACGCTAGCTGTAGATGACCTAGGGGCTACTTGCTTGTTTGACCATTTTCCTGTGGGGGTAGTCAGTGGGTGTTAAGTCAGTCCCTGGGTAGGAATGGTCACAAGAACAGCTGTACTACCAAGTAAACTAATCTTGGGATAGCCTTATGCCAGGGCAGATGTTTTTTGGGTAAGCAGCATTTCATGTGAAGATGTACTAAGAGACGTTGTCTGTCCTATGAATAGACCTGAGAAAAGACAGAACGGGAAAGAGAGGAACAAAGAGATGAGGTGAAATGCCCAGATACGTCCAGCAGGCCAGTTGCAGAGCCAGCAGTGAAACTCAGGTCTCCTTTCCCATCAAAACAAACAAGCCAAAAGATGCCGCAATGTAAATGAGGGCTTATTAACAACAAAGCCCAGGTTCTGTTACTACAGAAATAAAGGGAAATAATGGATCCGCCCACGCTCACTTTTTACTGACGAAGGTAGGTGAATGTTGCTACACTAACGGAGTGTGACGCTTGGATCTTGAGATGCAGTTACTGATGCAGAAATGAGAGGTAACCAACAGCTATTTTAAAAAAAATAAAAATAAAAAAAATAATACTCCTCAGAGCCTCAGCAACAGCTGTGAGGTTACATTGCTATTCATTCCCTGCCCATGTCATTTTGCTCTTAAAGGTCTTTGCTAGGCAGCAGTGATGGAGTCAGATGAAGCCGATGGACAGCAGGAACAGCAAAGGAGGAAAGAACAGTTCCAGAAAGCTTCTGCAGGAACTCCACGGCATGGCTGCACTGGCTGGTGGAGTGGATTGATGACAGGAGGGAGCGTGTACTGGTTTGTCCTCTCACAGATATTGGTAAGTTTCCATAGCTAATTTATATTGGAACAGTGATACTTCATTCTCCCTGTTGGATTTTTGACCTTCATGCATCTTAAGGGCCAGAAATCACAGTTAGTATTCTACTGATGTGAAGCCAGTAGCTCTGCCATTTTACACCAGATGAGGATCTAGTCCTGTCTTTTTTGTTTTATTATTATTATTTTATTTTTAAATCGTAGTCAAGTTTGCACCGGGGGGGGGGGACTGGCTTTTTAAAGTGCAAATGATGATGCTAAACATAAAATCAATGAGAACTAAATGAGTTAATTATGCAGCCTTGAGATGAAAATGAATATTTGCCTAATGAGGAAGGCTCATTATGTATTTATCTGACTGATTGCACAGCTTCTCTGCGTGATGGTTTGGTACGGTGGTTACGGGACTACCCCGATGGCTCAGAATGTTTCTGACCTGCTTTCCTACTTGCTTACGCCCTTTGAACAGTTCATATCAGACCCTGGCAAAGTAAGTTGGTTGATTTCTCTCTGTTTGAGCGGAGAATAAAGCTTGATAGTCCTGCAGAGTTGTTGTTGTTGGAGTTTTGGGGGGTTTTTGGTCTGAAGGAGGATCTTCTTAAATGAAAAGTATAAAGGGACATGTATTCTGTAAAACATAGTGATTGCTGTAATGGGTAGCTGTACTGGAATGGAGAGACATACTCTGAAAGCAAGTATCTAATGAATTATTGTTTGAAATTGCAGGGACATATCTTTAACTGCACAGTTTAATCAGAATAGTAGAGTTACAGACCTGTCTGGTACTGGCTGCTTTTTACACAGATGCTAAATCCGAAATAATGTGTCTCAATCAGGGTTTAAATGTCCGTGTAAAAACCTAATCCTAGTTTAAAATATCCGGGTTATGGTTGAATCCGAGTTTATTTCATCCTCATTTTGAAGGATTTATTTAACCTGGGCTCAAGTCTGTGTAAACTGTCAATCCAAATTTAACATAGAGATTAGTAGATAGAGCAAGCAATCCAAGCACCATGGGACTTCTCAGTCATCCGTGTTAGTCTAAGCCCATATTAACCACGTACACTGTGATCCTGGATTTATGATTATTCTAAATTGTAAATTACTGTGTAAACAGAAACCCAGGATTAAGAATCTAGGATTTTAAAACAGGTTAGTGCCCGGGCCACAGCTGTACATGATTACACAAGGTGCAAGCAAGTGATAAATACAGCCTGTAAGGTTTTACTTTGTACAACAGTACAGGGCCGGCCCCAGGGTTTGTGAGGCCATGTACGAAGTCTTGGCGTGGGTGGGTCTTGGTGCGGGGCCTAATTTGCATAATTAGGCCACACCTAATTATGCAAATGTATAAATTTACATAAAACTTACTCCCTCTGGACAGGAAGGATTCCCATTCTCCACCCCTCCGAGCAACCATGGAGAAGCATGGCCTCCCAATGCTTCCCCCCCCCCGCCAAGTGTCTACCACCACTCCCCAGGAGTGTTTCCACTGCAGGGGCAGCCAAGCGGGCAGTGAGGCAGGCACAGAGAGACTGACTGCGTCCACTGCCTTACTGAAGGAGGGAGCGAGCTTAGCCAGTCTGGCCTCCAGGGCCTGTTGCTTCTTGCTGCCGGTGCCGCCTGTGCCTTGTGCACGCATGCGGTGCGACCGGTCCAGAGGTGCTGCCATCACACACGCAAGACACCCAAAATGCAGCTAGCTTATTAAGCGCATTATGCCATGAAAAGAGACATAACCAGTTCAGTTGTGCCCCCATAATCAGTTCATGCTGCCCCCACCCATAACCATTTAATTTGTGCCCACTGGGCAGTGTGAATTGATTATATGGGGGCGCAAATGAACTGGTTATGGGGTGCAGGTTTAAAGACAGTATTCCTGTTAGCAATAACTTCATTAAGAAGAGTTAATGAAATAGCAGCCATAATAATCTCAGAACCATATTTGCAGATTTATTTTCCAAGACAGAATAGATATTGCTTTACATCCTAAATTCCTACCTAAGATAGTATAAGTAAGACAGTTGTGAGAATGTGGCCCTTTTTACACGGGCCTCTCCTCCCAGCCATGAACATTTAGATTTCTGTGTGTTCATGGGTGGGGGAACCCCATGTGAACAACGCGGTACACGCACCCATGATGAGTGGGGGTATGTGTGCGCCCACCTAACATGCATCCCCACTCACACACCCCCACTCATCCCCATGCACGGAGCAACCAGGGGAAACGGTGGTTACTATGTGGGTGTGGATGAGTGGTGGGTGAGTGGGGATGTGTGTGCAGCCATGTGCATGCCCCACCCATGCACTGGCGTGCCCACGGACTCCCCACCCGGCGGAGCCATGTAAAAATATCATGTGAGGAGCCACTGGAACAGAAGGTTGCTAAGGCTTCTAACATTCTCACAACACCCACCCTTCCAGCCCGCATGGAATTCTTTTCTTATAATTCTAGAAAGGGTTGAAAGGAACTGTCATTCAGAGGGGGAGGGTGCTTTTTATACTACAGGAGCTTGAGACCATCATGTGGTCTATCATTTGAATAAGGTGATCATGCACAACCCAGTTGGGAGCCATCTCGAAGAACCTTCTTTACAAGGTAGCAACCTTCTGATCAGCACATGGGGAGGAACTGTTTATAAACAAACCGCCTTATCTCCCAGCCCGTTCCTGCTGCTGCTGCTGCTGCTGCTGCTTTGCTACTAGGAGGCAGAGGCAGGTGAGGGATGGGGTCTGGAGCCAGGGAGGGAAGGAAGAATCACTTATTGGGGGAGAAGCTGGCTGCAGCTTGCTGCCCAGTCAGGCAAGTGCGGGGCCCCAGCTGGCTGCGGGGCCATGTGCGGCCGCACATGTGGCACATGCCTGGGGCCGGCCCTGCAACAGTAAAGGCTAGAAACCTAGGCTAAACATTTTTAAAGCACCTAAGCAACTTAGGCTCTTAAGTTCCTAAGTCCCTGTTGAAAATGAGACCTAGGGTCTTGATGCCTAGTGGAGTTATGAAGAATAACCAGGCGAATTTATTGGCTCAGTTCTTCCCCTGACTTACCAACCCCTATGGCTGTGATGCCCAAATGTTTGCCTGCATGGCCCCAAGACAAGTATAATTCCGTGACCCCAAACAGCACTGAAGACATGCCAAGTATATCAAATAGCAGTTAGGTTGTGACCCTATCCACAGATAACGTGACCTACATTTGGGTTCTGACCCACAATTTGGGATCCTCTGTCTTATGGGCTTTTTTACATGGGCAAAGATGATGTGTTCTCTGAATTAGCTTAATGGAGTTACCTTAGACAGTGACTAAAATCTTCCCCTAATACCTGTGTAAATGCAGGTTAATCTTACTTAGGTCGTATATGAGCTCGCTATAAACTTCTCCCACTGAGGAGAATGAATGAATGGATTGGATTCAAAATCCATCTAAGCCTGTGGGTTTGGATGGGATGTAGGGTATTGGTTTCCGGCTCTCTCTAGTGACTAGACTCCCATAGGATTTAACATGGGTTAGGAAAAATCAGTAGATACTATCAAATTAACACCAGAAACAGCATGTACCCTTTCTCACATATAACATTACACCATGTCTTTTTCAGTATTTTGTAAATGATTGTGATTTATGATCCTCAGGACCTGACGAGCATTGGGAGCATTGTGATGTCCTACTTCCTGCTGTCTTTAGTCTCGCTGGGACTGATACTCATTGGAACACTGGTAAGCTATCATCACAGAAGCCAGGATGAACTGTACTAAGGCTACAAACCACGTGACTTACTCTAGAGTAGTCCCTCTGAAGCCCCTACCCTGCAGATTTAGTGGTTTGTAGATTGTGGTGTTTGCTCTGAGTCATTGATTTAAAAGAATACATCTGGACTATTTTTATGCAACTACTGCATCAAGGTTGTGTACTAGCCTTTTCTTGCATTCACTGTGATTTTACATGTTACGTTGGCCTCTAGCTCTGGTCCCCAAATCCCATGTTTGTGTGTTGGTGTGAACATGTATATATGGATTTACCTATGTGCCTAAGCATGAGCAGTTGCTTCTCAGAGAGCTGAAGCAGTTGCACATGTTCATGGCTTTTGCATAGACAATGTAATGTGTGAATGATTTCCCCACCCCTCCTCTCTCTCTCACACACACACACATGGAGCAGCCAAAACTGGGGCTGCTATAGTAGGAAGAAACTACTGTCACTATGTGTGATGGCACCACACTCTTGCTTTTAGGCACAAGGCCTTAAACTAGCCTCCCTGAAGTTTCAGGACAGAGCTAGATTCCCAGCACCACAGCCATGCCGTAACCTTGGCCCAGCCCTTTCCTGTTCGAGTGTTCGGCCCCTCTGTGCTGGGTAGACCACACAACCCAACCTTCCAATTAACCCTTTGCTGGGATATAAGGCCACCAGTTAGGATGGGAAACTGGGCTGGACGTTGTAATTTCCTGTTCCCAGCCTTGACTCCCAGCCATGGATGCCAGGATCGGGCTGCAAGGTGGTGTGGTTGCACCACCACCTCCTGGCTCCCGCTTGACCCTGCTGCACCTTCCAAAGTGATGCCATGATGCTCAGAAAAGGGGGGTGGATCCCCGTTGCCCTGCCGCTTTCTGATGTGACCACACCCCTTTCCCATGATGCTCAGAAAGGGGCATGCATGGTCATGTCAGAAAGAGACAGGGTGAAGCGGCTCTGCTACTCTTGAACATAATTCTGCTGGCACCCTTGCTCCCAGCCTTGATTCTCAGCTCAGCCTTGCTCCCCCTGCCCCAGCTTGACTGCAGCCATGGACCTTTGCCTTTTGAGTCCTACCCTGATTATGCAAATCCTCACCTCAACCCTAGTCCTCATTTCATTCCCATCCCCAATCCTACTGTCTGCCTACTTCCTGGATGCCTCACCCTTACACTTGCCACCAAACAGTTGACCACTGTGGACAGCAGTACCCTCCTTGTCTGCCTGCTGTAGCATCCCTAGCTGGGCAGAGACCAGGGGTGGTTGTTTTTTTTGGGGGGGGCAGGGGTTGTTCTGCATGCAGCACAGTCTGCCTGCAGTATTCCCAGCCAGGAAGAAACTGGGGCTGCTGTGGGCAGATCAGGAGGGTGCTGCTATGCATCCTGGCCCACATGTGAAGCCCTGCTATGGGATTTTGTATGTGTATTACCCTGTGCCCTCACTACAGGCATGGAGAGTGAGCGTGTGCATTTTCGGTATCCTTGATGAAGTGGTGACTCATCCATTCCCTTTATTATAAAGACCAACTCCTCTGTATTTTGTGAGGCTTTTGGCGAGGGTGTGTGTGTAGGGTTTGGGAGGGAGGGTGAGTTTTTATGATTTGTTTTAAAATTTGTTGATTTATTTTAAAATGTTTTATTGTTAATTTTGTTTGTGTTGTTCGCCGCCCCGAGCTGCCTTTGGGCAGGAGGGGTGGGATATAAGTTTTAAATAAATAAGTTTAAATAAATATATTTCATGTCAATCCCTAAGGTTAGCTGCAGGTCCCAATCTAGCAAGTTCCATCAGTGTACCAAATCTGTATGGTAAGGGCATGCAAAGAGGTGTTCTGGTTGGCTGCTCTACAGCTCTGGAACTCCCTTCCCCTGGAGGTTCACCAAAGCCGGAGCTTGAGCATTTTCTGGAGGTGGTATAACACCTATCTGTTTGGCCATGCATTTAGTAGGTGGGGATAGGGTTTGGTGTGTTGTTTTTACAGTAATTCCATTTTAATATAATGTATATTTTATGGGGTCTTAATTCATGATTAGTTTTATGTTTGTCTGCCCTGAGCCTTCAAAATAGGGTGGGATAGAAATATTTATCGATCAATCAATAAAATAAAGTTCCTCTGCACACAGCTGGTACATTTTTACACAGAACAGGATGGGTATAATATAGGAGTAGAAGGATCTGATCTCATTTTCTTTAAAGTCAATGGAGATTAGTTCACAGAGTTGAACTAACTTAGTGCTTTGTACACCTATACAAGTCCCTGGCTGCATAGCTGTATCAGTAGCATTACTAGAGTTTAATGTTGTTAGCTCTGAGCTAGTTAAGCACAGAAGAGGAACATAGTACCTTGTCCAATGTTCATATAGCTGCTACAGAGAGTCTGCTGACTAAGAAATTACATTGATTCAGAGAGTTCCAGTTAGCTGCAGTGCAGTCTTCATGCACCTTCCAGTGAGTCTCAAGTTGTAAAAAAGAGAATGGTGGTATTATTAATTATTTATAATTATTATTATACCACACCCTATAGCAGAGGTGGCTCAGGGGGGCTTACAATAATTAAAGAATTAAATTAAAATACATATAAAAAAATCTCATCCCACCCACTCCCATTCCACTCTCTTGTTCAGAGAAGTCCCCATCCTCTGCTTCCCGTGCCCCCCCCCCCCCCCCCCCCCCCCCCCTTTTTCAAAAAACCCCCCTCCCCCCCCCCCCCCCCCCCCCCCCCCAGGCAGTGACTAACATCAAACCTTACTGCCTTATGTCCTAACATCAAACCTTACTGCCTTATGTCCACCCACTTCTCTGGCCTATTTTTTACACAACACACACCCGCTCATGAACACCCTGAAATCTGGGTGTTTCTGAGTCGGTGAATCCCGTGTGAACGATGTGGTGGGTGCGTGTGTGTTGAGTGGGATGTGCATGCTCCTGTCTAACACGCATCCCCACTCATCAACACACATGGAGCAACCGGTGAAAACTGAGGTTGCTCCGTGTGTGTTGATGAGTGGGGGGGTGCATGGGGATGCGTGTGTGTCTGTATATACCCGCCCCCCACCCACTGCGCACCCACTGGCACAAACATGGACACCCCACCCCCAGGGCCCGTGTAGAAACGGCCTTTGTCTCTCACCTGGGACAATCTCGCTCTGATCTTCCCATTTAGATCAGTGGGAAGGCGGGGGGGGGGGGGGGAACGACTCTCTCTCTCTCTCCCATTCCTCATAAACTTAAAAATGATAACCTTAGCCCTCAAACAAAGCCTCCCCATCAGCCCAAGCCCTCCAGCTGCCAACAGTCATTGATCTTTGGGAGCTATAAGGCCAGACCCCAGCCTTTTCAGGGCTCCCAATGAGCAAGCTAGGGCCCCTCCCCCAATTAGTTTAGAATCATGGCTGTACTGATAGAATGTGAACGAGAGTCATGGTAGTTACAGTCTGTCTCCTCCTCCCTCCCCCCCCCCGCCAAAAAAATCTTTGAATTAAAAAATCTTCAGTGTTTTGGAAACAATTTTCTTGCATTCTTTAAAAAAAATCTGCTTGTGGTTTCAGCAAAATAAAAAAATACGTATTTTTCTAAAATCCCCAAAATTTCAATTTCCAAAAAAAAGTCAGCTTCCAGACAAAAAAAAAACTTCTAAATGGGAGTAATCATTCCACCTGCCCTGAGGCAAGATAGCCTAAAGCATCCCTGATAGCTAGGGTGGCCAGATATGCAAATTTTACAGGATACTTAGTAGAAATACAGGTTGCATGGCTGCATTGGAGCCAATGCAGCCCTGCATCCTGTATGTCTCATACGTGTTCTCTAAAATTCATACATCTGGCCACCCTACTGACAGATGCCCGTTCAGTCTCTCTTTAAAAAACCCAAAACAAACAAAACCTCCAGGGAAGGAGCTTCCAAAACTTCCCTAAGCAGCTCCGCATTTCGCTGCTGAACTGTTCTGACAGTAAAGAAGTTTGCTCTAATATCTAAATGAAATCTACCTTTCTGCAACTTAAAACAATTGCATCTTTTGCTTTTGCTTTTGGGGGGTGGGGCTTGGGAGCTAGTCCCCCCCCCCAACACACACACGCACACACACACACACACACACACACTAAAAGTTTCATTCAAAACATTTCTTCCAGTTCTCGTTGGGTACCACTACCTACCTAATATAACATACCTTCCAGTGCAGCGCTACATAGTAGCAGTTCACACGTTTATGTTTTGCGTGAGTGAGTATTATGTGCTTTCTAGCTGAGTTCAGTTCACTTGGACAATACACCAGTACAGGATTCTCCTTTATGTTGCAGGCTGAATATGTTTTTAAAACTGTTGACAAGGCTGGCAATTAACATTAGCGCTGTCATTATTCTGATCACTTGTGTAGGCAGCAAGGTTAGCCTTACTGTGCAATTTCCCCCCTTTTTGATGTTGCTGTTGTTTAGCCATGTACATTGTGTGATCAAATAATAAAATTCTGAGCATTGGTGTAATTGGAAATACTAAAGTGCAAGATTTAGGGCTTCTTAAATTTGCGTGAACTGTGTGAAATTCCAGGCAGTCTTGCAAAGAAACAGCTTACCAAGCTTTTAATATGCTCTGAATCAAAATAAGAGGGGCGTGATATCTAGGGATGAGCCCTCCTCTGTTGAAATACCTACAGGGTTCCCAGGCCTGTGAGGTTTTTCCAGTTTATTTAAAAGGAATGACAAAAGAAACAAAATCGTAGAGGGGAACATGCCTAATGTGTTTGTGGGTGTACTACAGCATAATGAATCTCTTTTGTAGTAAAATCTTGTATGTTGCACAGGTTAACTAAGTGATTAAAGTTTATGATGCACAAAAAATCCAATCTTACTCTTTACCTGTCTAAATCAGAAGTAAACTCAACTTGAGACAGTGGAATCATTCCTGATTCCCACCAGTGTGGCAGAACAAACTGACCCACTGCAATACTCCAATGTATTGAAATGATCTGAAGCTTTTTTATAACTCAACCGCTTTTGTTGAATTCTTGTGATCTTGCAATAGTTCCTGTTTTTCCTTTAAAGGCTTGGCTCCTGGATCCATGTCATTGGGTGATTTCAGACGTTACGAGATCACGGTGAACCACGGTGAATACCCACCTGTGGTCACCGTGTCTCGAACGTCTGTTTGCGGCCTAGCCGGGGGAAGGTCCCGGGAAGCGTGGTCAAATGGACCGCGGGCCGTGGCCAACAAAAAGTAACGTCTGGCCGCGTGCCACGGGCCGGGATCCCCGGCGGGATCCCGGGCCGTGGCACGATCGGCCAGACGCGGCGGCCGCATTGGCCCCGCCGCCCGCCCGTCTCCTCGGAGGGCGGGCGGCGGGGTGCGTGGAGGGGGCGGGGCCGTGCGGCCGCACGTTGCGCCGCGCGGCCCCGGCCCCTCCCACTTTCCCCGCCGGGATCCCCCCGGCACGTCTGTTGTGCCGTTACGGGGTGACCCCGGCGGGGAACGAAGCCGGTGGTGCCGGTACGGGGCCAAAGGCCCACGTAACGTCTGAAAATACCCATTATGTGGGAATTCCAGGTTTAATTTGAAAAAGTAACGTTCTGGTCCTCAAGGTTGCAATGGAGAGCTTGAAATCATGGCCGTTAAATGCACAAGGACCAACTTAAGAATTTTTAAAAGTTCATAATGTTCAGAGAGGGAGACAAAACCTCCATCTCTTACCTGGGGACTGTGGCAAAGCGGCCTGGCCCCAGAACAAAGTATTTGTAGGATCAGGTCACAAACACATTTTGGGCCACTTCTGGCTCCTCCACCTCTGGCTGTTGGCTGCCTTTGTGAAGTGTTCTCTCCGGGCCTCCATCCATGGTCACTCAGGCCTCTACCCAAGGAGTTCAGCTCACAGACCATAGCCTCCCTTCTGGAGGAGATGATCCATCAGGGTGGTTGTTTGGTGTCAGGGTCCTTTGTTTGTCCTCCCAGGCATCACCTTCCTGGTCTAGTTCCCGTCTCTCCCTGTTGATACTGCTAACAGTGGAGTTCTTGACCTACTGGGTGTTTCCTTTCCTGGGTCCTTAGCCCTGGCATCTCCTGCTTAACACCCCCTGATGTCCTGGTGAGTTGTCAGCTCAGGGTAACTTCAGATGTTACGAAAACGCTGTTCACCACAGTGGATCCCATGTGGTGACATCGTCTCCATGAACGTCTGTTTGGTCCTGGCCAGATGTTCACCACAGTGAACACCTGGCTGGGATCAAATTTGACCATGTTCACCACAGTGAACCATGTTCACCACATGGCCAGCCGGAGGTCCAGAACCATGGTTAGATTGGCCACGATCTGGGATGGGCCAAAAGTAACGTGTGTTACCTTGGGCCATCCCGGATCGTGGCCCCAACTGCGATATGGGATGCAGTGGCTGCATTGGCTGCTGCGCCCACCTGTCTCCGCGAGGGTGGGCGGCCATGGGAGCGTGGAGGGGCGAGGCTGTGCGGCCGCACTTTGCGCCACGCAGCCCTGCCCCCTCCGTCTAAAGGACGGCTGGCTTTGTCACAGACCGGGATCTGAGAGAGATCCTGGTCCAGGTTTCAGCGTGGCGGGCCTCTGGGCCCGTCACGTCTGAAATTACCCTCAGTCTTCCCCCTGCAACCTTTCCATTCCCTGGGCCCTTTGTTCCCCAGCTGTCCTACATGCAGCCAGTTCACCACTAGACCATCCTAACTTGCCAGCTCATTTGCCCTCCCCCTGTCCCCTTGCAACATGTTGCTTTTCCCCCTGCCCTGAGTCATGCTGAGCTGTGTTTTTCTGGGGTTGGAAGGCTCCTGAAATAGCAAGCCTTTGCCCTGAGTCAAGCCTGAATCTGTGCAGTATCCTGAATCTCTCGTCCCACCCACTCCCACTTCTCAGGGTGTGCAGGGCACCCCACAAGGGGAAGCCTGGGACTGAGGCTGGTTCTTCTGCATCCAGCTGTGGGTGAGGTCTTGCATACTAGCGGCAGTGACCGATTCTGTTGAGGGACTGGGACTGTGCCATGGCACAAATTAAGCTATGAGATGGATAAAAATGAAGTTTGAATTTGGGATATAATGCTGGATCAGACCAGAGTAGAAGGCTGGAAAGTTGTGTTTACTTTTAATTAAACTGCTTCCCAAGTGGAAAACGTGGGAAGCATGTGGAAAACTTCCCAAGTGGAAAACTGCTTCCCAAGTGGAAACATCATACCCAGTGGAGTGACACACACTATTTGATTCTGTTAACGCTGTGAAAGTTGTTTAAACAAAAGAGCAGTGATTTCACATGGGTGTATATGAAACAGTCACAAGCACAGAATGCTTCTACTGTGTTCCAAAGCATAGCCTGATAGGCTCCCCAGAACCTCCCCTGCCGGAACGGAAAATCCAAATAGGCATATGCTCTTGTGATCTGTCTCTTACACGGAACTTTCCAGCTCTCTTTAGTGCTCTTCCATTCTGTTAAATGTGTTCAGCACCCAAAAGGCAAGCCTTCCTTCAGAGAGGACAGAGGTTTGGGTATGATATAGAGAGCTTTACAAATGTACATTTCCTACAGATTTGGCATCTTGTGAAACCCCACCTGGATCTCCCGTTTCCCCTGCCAGAGGATAGGCGTCAGTCTGTGAGCCGTCAGCCTTCATTCACCTACTCGGAGTGGACAGAGGACAAAAATGAAGATGATTTTCTAGATCTAGATCTAGATCTGGATCCAGTTCCTGAAACACCAGTTTTTGACTGCGTAATGGACATCAAAGCAGAGACAGATCCAGCAACCCTGACAGTTAAATCTTTGGGATTACAAGAAAGGTAAGACAGACCTTATGGAAGGTCAGGGAGTTTGATACAAGGAAGCAGAGGGTTAGGGGTGTCCTGAGTGAACCAAACTGGTAGATACTTATGAAATAAATTGAGCTGGAACAACAGCGCCATTCCAAATTCACAAAGATTGTTCACATGTTTGGATGCACTACCAAATACCTGAACGATTTTCCTTGGAGTGTGCACTCTTCACATATTTCTCTCTTCATTTACCTTTTTTTTTTATAGGCGCAGTCTGCTGGAGGAAATTGCAGTTTGGATCCGTTTTCTGCTCAGATACTGCAATTTCCAGATTTAGAATTCCGGATCAGAATTTAAATCCATTTAAAATTGTAAAGTAATTTAAAAAATTTTTTTTTAAAAAAAGCAACAACAAAAATGCACATAATGGCCACTGCTCATGTGCAGACCAGCTACCCTTTTCCAAAATTTCCACACCTGGAAACCTAATAGATCCTGGCAGTTAATGAGGCCCATAGACTGAAACAGAATCAAGCAAACTTGTCCACACTGTAGTGAAGTCTCTGCAATACCAGAGCTCACACATGATCTGACTGAGAAGTAGCAGTAGCAAGTGGAAGCTTCAGTTCCATCCATCTGCCTTGCGTCGAGAGACTTCTTTGTGAGTGAGGGATAGAAACCATTGGAGATGTCTTAACATAGTCAGCCAACATGACAATCTTGTGGGAGCTACTAAATAGAAAAATCTGGTTCCTTCTCAATCTCAGCAGCTCCAGAATTCATATATAAGACTGGGGGAGAACAGGAAAGTTAAAAGGGGAGAGTGATTTCAAACAAGCGAGCCAGGGCCTTACCTGTTGTCAGCTGATTTCTGGGCCTCAGGAATCCTGCAAGCAGCTTGCAGTAGAGTACAGCCATCCAGAGCAGAACTTGTAATGCAGAGAGTCCAGAATAGTAGCTTAGACACTAATACAATAGAAAGAAGCAGAAAAAAAATACATCAGGCTGGTCATAGCTGTCTTCTTCTCACACATAAATGCAGGCTGACAGGCATTTTTTAGAAGGCGGAAAGGTCAGGCAAGCATCTAGATGAAGAAGGTGTTTTGAGGTGGAAAGGTAGCTGTCTGTATTCTGGTGATTTGAACTAGGAGTGATTCATCCTTGGGGGCATCTGTTTCACTATGACAATATAAAGGCTGAGGCTCTGATCCTTAAAGGACTTGTGCTAACAGAGCCCCAGTAAAGTCAATGGGGCTCAGCCAGCACAAGTGCTGGAAGGAACAGAGCCAGGATAGAGAAAGTAGGCTGCTCTGAAATAGACCAAAGTCAGCACATCTGATCACTGCAGCCGTGGCGGAGATAGAGATCTTGTCGCTTCCTCCTTACCTCTGAGTTGGCTGACGCAGTCAGAAGTGTGGGTTTTGTCAATTTCTCCATAGCCCACAGCCCTTCCTCTTGCCTCCTTTTATTTCATGCAGTTGTCTCTGTGAAACAGAAGAAGACGACCCTGAGGATGACAATCCCGTTCAGGTGAGTTCTGCAGGCTGTGCTGGAAGGCCAAGAGTGTGTAAGCCATAGTAAGGTCATTTAAGGACACAGCTGAAATAAGCCTGGGCTGTTTATATTTATTTATATTTAAAACTTCATCTGGCAGTTTAATAAGATTTAACTGACCCATCTGAAGCTTTCAAACAGGATATGCTGATGCACAACCTAAATAATTTCTGTGCATCTGTGATGTGATGAGATTTAGAAATTGTGGGGTTAAAATAATAATTGGAGGTTTGTGCCTAACTGCACGTAAACAGATTAGATTGTCACTGCTACAGAGTTTTTGCCATTTGCTCACTTATGCTTATGTTTTTCTGTGACATTGCTGCCCCAGTATTTTGGAACTCCCTGCCCATGGAGGTCCATCTGAGCATATTCTAGAGGCAATGTAAAACATTTAGGCAAAGCGTTTGTCAGGCAGGGATAGGGATTGGGGTGGGTGGATTTAAGGGTGGGTTTGGTTTTTTTATTTCTAAGAAATTCTAATGTATTTTGTGTTTTTAATATTGTACGTTGTCCTGAGCCTTTGGGGAAGGGTAAGGTAGACATTTTAAATAAACACATTAAATACATTGGAGACCTAGAGTATGAACTTTTACCCACTGTAGTAAATTTGCCTCTGAAGTTAGTGTGTGCGGACCTGAGCCCTTAGACTGTAATATGATCACTTGGGGGTTGTGCTTTTTCTTGTTTTCTTTCCACACGTACGCATGGAAAGATTTGCTGCTATTCTTTTGTCTAATGAAGAAATGTGCAGCCTAGTTCAGTTTCATTGAGGTAGTTAATGCCATTAGAGATTGTGTGGCTATGGTCAAATTCTCAGGTCACCTGGGTGGAATGGAAGGAGC
Organism: Sphenodon punctatus; assembly: GCA_003113815.1. Taxonomy (NCBI): domain Eukaryota; kingdom Metazoa; phylum Chordata; class Lepidosauria; order Sphenodontia; family Sphenodontidae; genus Sphenodon; species Sphenodon punctatus. The sequence goes on from QEPC01003194.1 coordinate 8,560,135, forward strand.
AGGCTTTTTCTGAAATCCTCATACTGAGATAAATGTGAGATATAAGTTAATTTACAGTAAGAAGGCAGATTTTTGGATTATGCTGTAGCAAGTGATGTTCACAGAAAATATTGGTCAATCTTAGCTTTAGTTTTGCCGATTACCTATGAAGCCCTCCTTTTGCTGCCCTTTTCTTCCCTGAATCACACTTTACTTAGAGAAGAAAAGAACCCCAGTTAATTAAATTTGTATGAAACGTGTTTGAGATGGGCAAGGTATTCCTACCCAGTCTCTGAAGGAGTATTAATATCTTCACGTACGCAGCAACTTCCATTCTGAAAAAACAGGATTAATTTCCGACACTGCTTCTGGAAGGCACAGAAGGGAGAGTGAAACACGGCAGCTATTTAGTGTGCAGCAAAGATACATGATTTTTCAGGACATGAAGAGGAGCGTGCTGTATTCCTCTCTGCTGTTTCAGTTAGGTAAATATAATAATCTAAACTGGAATTTGACTAGGATATGGCTTAAAGTCTGTCCCTTGGAGAAAATGCTATTAGGTTCTTCAGTGAAGTCAGGATCACAGAATCATGTTCCGAGAGTGTATCCTCAGTGTCTTTGAGCTGTTGCAGCCACAACCTTCCTGACAGTTAAGCTTTATTGTGTATCCTCTTTTTATTATTTTTATTTTAGTGGAGAACAGGCTTTGTACGTTTAAACAACAAACAAAAAAACTCTTCAGAGCGGACCTTCTTACTTATAGGGACAACACATTCTCTTTACAAGACACTTTTGAAAGTGGATCTTACACTCCCAAGTCACTTCTGAAATTGTTAGCCTTTGATTTCATTTCTGCCACCATCTATATATGGTTGCCTAACTCTCATGCATGGTCCCACTAATTTGACAGGTTTAAGTTAGGTACCTGTGTAAGTCTTTGCAGTATTAGTCTTAGTTTACAAAAGAACTATTAGGGTGCCCCTCAGGCCTGAAGATGGCTGTTCCAATTAGGTGGATAGTGTATCGTCATGAATGGTTGTGTATATTGACTATACAGCCCTCTGCACTGTTGGAAAAACAGCTCCAGATGACATCACCTTTTGCACCAACAAACCCTAATGACTGCTAGGGGCATTGGGAGTAGAGATAGTGAGTTAGTGTGTGTGTCACTTTAACCTTTCTTGGTATCTGCTTCTAAGCCCCCTCCCAGGTGGGATGTGCCCAGGAAGATCCTATTGGACTTCCTTCTTCTTCCTGACCTTTCGCCATTCCTAACTTCTCTCTCTGACCTTCAACATGACCGGTCACCATGCTGGTGGCAGCTAGCTAGTAAGACCTAGGGATAGGCCTTTCCTATCACAATGTACTTCTCAATAAAGTAGTTTATTTTAATCTAGAAACAATCTTCAAGGTGTTGATTACTACTAAGCTGTTGCTACTAACAATTCAAGCTGCTTTTGGTTTTTTGACCATAATAAAATTCCAACATGCATGACAAGCACAATTTCTCACTTAGCTGTCACAGCCACATTACTGATATTTCCTTTCCTTCCATGGCTTGTGTGCCTCATCACTAGTCCAAGGTATTTGCACAGAATCCTTTGCTCACGCTTTGGCATGCCATTTCTTATTGGTGGACAGACATTTTCCAGAGTTATCCTCCCTATTATGCTGATTCAGATTAGAGCCCTTCATAGGCTGCAAAATCAGGCCCAAGTCCAACTGTGTTGGGACCAACGCAAGTCCAGTCCTGATTAGGGTTGCCAAATATGCACATTTTTAGAGGACGCTTATGAGAAATACAGGTTGCAGGGCTGCATTGGCGCTAGTACAGTCCTGCAACCTGTATTTCTCATAAGAGTTCTCTTAAAAATTGCATATATGGCAACCCTAGTCCTGATGCAGTCAGGCTCTTTCATACATGGGCCCATAGTAACAGGTCCCATGAAGTCATAGTGTTTTGTGGGAGTAGGGACACATCAGGAAAGGGGTGGGTTTAAGCTGTCCCCCACCCTTTTCTGTATGTGCCCCTATCTCCATAGAGCACCATGATACAATGGTAGTCTACAGGGCCTCTTACCCATGAGGAACCTGACCCAGCCCAAGTCCAAGGATTTGGACTGGGAGGGCTCCAAAACTGAACTGAGCCCAGTGGACCCCTTGGTACGCAGAGTTCTACTTCAGATGTGTCTTCAGTTTGCCCTTTGTTGTTCATTTTTCATCTCTGATTCCTTACCCTGAACTCACAGTTTTTGACCTGTCAGTTTTTCAGTGCTGAATACAGGGGCCAGATCCAGGAACTGGAAAAGGGCCACATAAAAACTAGCCATTGGTCTCCATCCCTGCCTTAGGTCATCCATCTAAACAACACATGGTCCACCACAGTGAAACGGAATGTTCATCATTCTAGCCAGTGCTCCTGCTGTTAGTCCATTCCAGTGCCTCATTATTAGTAAGCAGTCTGCAAACGTAATTGTTACAACAGGAATGTTCCAATAGGCTTTCCCAGGACTTCTCCACACTAGAAAAAAATTACCCATCCCTGGTCAGTGGGTGCCATGGGTGGATTCACAGGGGGAGCTCAGGCGGCTTCAGCCCCCCCCCCCCCCCCATTTCATTTTGGCTTTCATTTTCACTGGTTTCAATGGAAAACCCATTTTTGGCTTTAACTTTGTTGTTGTTCACTATATGTGGCTGAAAATTGGGCTGCATATACCTCCAATGGAAGGCATTAAGTGTACCAAATATCACAAGGATTGAGTAAAGGAATCCAATTTTAGAAGCAATTGGATCGTTGAATTGAATCATTTTGGCTTTCATATTCATTGGTTTCAATGGAAAACACATTTTCAGTTGTAACTTTGTTGTTTTGCACTATATGTGGCTGAAGCATGGGCTGCATATACCTCCAATGCAAGGCATTAAGTGTACCAAATTTCACAAGGATTGAGTAAAGGAATCAAATTTTAGAAGCAATCGAATTATCTTATTTTGCAAAATTATTCATATACATTCATATACATTCTTAGCTGTAACTTCTTTGCCTCTTATCTAATGTAGATGACACTTGGCAGGTTTACACCCCTTCCCATATTTACTATCTTTGGCAACTTTCAGAAGTATTGGATAAAGGATCCTGGTGGTATAAGCAATTAACATATAAAGGTATATCTGACTAACATCTTTGTAGTCCAACCAGTGTACATGAAATTTGGCAGGGCTGTATATAACACTTTCATTATCATTTCATTATCATCTCTGCCACATATCAGAAAGCTGTGATAAAGAGTCCCAATTTTATATGCCTGCACAGCATATGCAGAGAAGGAGCCTATGCCAGGGATTCTCTTACGTCACTGTGGTATAAGATCGGTTGGTGATGCCAATTGGCCAGCAGAAAG
>QEPC01003194.1:8573513-8612194 GCA_003113815.1 Sphenodon punctatus
CTCTAACCCCTCCCCCCATGTACCCGCACTCGCCCCCATGTACCTCCCACTCCCCCCTTCTCCCGTGTGTCTGCACTCACCCCCATGTGCCCGCACTCACCCCCCGTGTGTCCCCCCCGTGTGCTGACACTCGCCCTCCACCCCGGGCCCCGCAGTTTACTCACCATGGTGGGGCCACTGGCTCCTCTCCTCAGCGCCGCCGCTTCTGCATCCATCCAGGGAGGGAATGGAGGGAGGAAGGGATTTGGGGAGGCTAAGAGCTGCTGACGCACGTGCAGATCTTAGTTCATACCGGGGGCGCCTCTATTGGGTGCCCCATATGAACTTTCCCCCTGCCCGGCCCCTGCAATGAAAGAGTGCCCTCTGTGGCACTCTTTCATTGCAGGATCCCTTTATGCGGAATGGATGGCGCTTCTAACCGCCCACTCCACATAAATGGAGAACGCCTCCCTTTTGACTTCGAGGGTGTGTGTGTGTGTGTGTCACAGGTTGTGTGCGCGCACGCACACACAACCAGTGAGAATGTGCGGAGCCATCTCGAAGAACTTTGTCTAGAGAGGCAGAAACCTTCAGAAGGTTTCTGCCTCTCTAAACAAGGTTCCTCGAGATGGCTCCGCACATTCACCGCGATGCCGACGCAGCCGATTTTAAAAAAAATTTTCATTTAAATTTTTTTAAAGCTGCCGCCGGCCGGGGAAATCCTGGGGGGCCAGGAGGGGCATTGCCCCTGCCTCTCTAGCAGGCCCACCACCCCTGGCTACACCCCTGATGCCAGCACCACCTCAAAAGTCGGTCCCACAAAATGTGATAAGGCTTAGGGGCTGAAATGAAAATGATTCTTGTGAATTGAGAACAGGCAATGAGATCGTGAGAAGATCTTGGTAACGATTTGAGATCTCATGAGATTCTCGATAAAAATTAAAAACTGCTCTGCGCGTGCGAAAAATGGCTGCTATGGCCATTCTGCACATGCACGGCCCTTTTCCAAGATGGCACGACCCGCATTGGCACCATTTTGGAAAAGGGCAGCTGGTCTGCACATGAACCGACTTCCCTTTTTCAAAATGGTGCCACTGCCGACGTGGCCTGTGCCATCTTTGAAAAGGGCCGTGTATGTGCAGAACGGCTGCGGTGGCCATTTTGTGCTTATGCAGAGCAGGATTATTTTTTTAGCAGCTTGTGAGAACAAGATCAAGAACGGCCTATTCTTAAACTCAAAAGTCTCGTCGAGCCAGTTCTTGACGAGGTTTTCGAGATATGCAAGATGGAGTTTAAGCCCTAGTAAGGCTTAATCCTGAATTATTATGTACTTTGCTCATAGAAAGAAATGGTTCCTGCTGTCAATTGATTCTAAAGGTTAACAAAGAATCTATTCAGTATTATTTGCAAATCTCACTGTGTTTTTGATGTAATAAAATCCAAGAATTTCAAAAGCAGAATTGTTTACAAAGCATTGTATTCCAGCATCACTGGCTGATGAAGTGAGCTGCTGCCATATGGGGCATTATATAGTACACATGTCCCCATCCCTATAGGGATGATTTAAATCGAACTTTTTGTCCCTCGACCCTGAAAGTTTCCTGAGTTCAACAGCCACGAAGTTGTGTTTTTTTGGTGGCTGTCTCCTCATCACAGAGGAGAGGTTGGATATGGGTGTGTGTGTGTGTCAGGGGCCACAGGCTACAGCATAGAGAACTGGTGCAAGATGAGGTTCAGGGAAATATGGTGGGAGGGTTTGTACAGGATCAGGTCTGGAGAGTTGGTGCAGGATCAGGGTCCACGGTTGAGGAGACAGTGTGGGGTTGGGGTCCAAAATCCAAGGGTCATGTTGGGAATCGGCACCTGGACCAAGGGGGCAGGCATGGACAAGGCTGTACTGGATGACACGATATGAGGCAGGACTGTACTGGATGAGACAGAGCTGGTGCCAGGTGGAGTAGGCTCTTTGGAGACTATCCAGTTGATGCTAGGCTCCCATTGAAGCAGACATCGAGCTCCAGTATCCCAGCGGCCAGACTCACCAGCAGGCTCTGAAGGACCGGGTTCTAGAAGGGAAGGTCAGAAGGGCCAGCCTCCAGCTGGTCCATACAACACACTGGGTTCAGGGAGTGCAGAGCCAGTCCAAGGTGAGTGGAGACAAGAGGAGGAGACACAGAAGGTAACAACAAGAAGGCACAACAGGAACCAAGAAGTTGACTGATGACCTGCCCAGCTTGCTGTGGCTACTGGCTGATCTTATATACAGGTCATCAGCCAACCAGGAAGCTGGGGACGTGGAGCAAAGCTGAGGAGGGTTGTGGCTTAACCGGTGCTGAAGGAGGTTTTATATTTACATTGAGCCCCAGCCAGTGGGAACCAGTGGTGCTGCAGAGCCAGCTGCTGCTACCAAGACCTCCATGTGGGTTGTACCAGAAGGCGGACCGTGAGTTTTTGAGTATGTCCAGTTGGCCCCATCATTTGGGAAGTAAACAGAATGCGGTGGCAACAAATTTGTGAGGTTGCCAAGAAACATTCTGCAACAAGACATGTTGACGTCTTGATGTAAGAGCAGCACAAATCAAGGACACAGCAGTCCACAGTTGTCAGGATCCACTGGGACCACAAGGTGTGAACCTGAGTTCACTGAATCCCAAGTAGCTTCCCTTGCCCCTTTGCTATCCTACAGAAGAACCAGGCAGTCTAATATCTAGCCCCTCAACTTGCTTCTCCCCAAGAGTTTTTTATTGACTACTGTAGTTTTGCAGTCTGATTGGGCCAGGGATATAGAAAAGGGACTGAGAAACCACCAGAAGCTGTCTGTGAAACATGGCAACAACCAGCCGTGTCAGTGACTCCCATGTGTGCTCATGGTTCTTGACCTGTCTGCTCTGCCTAACCTTGTCTGTGCTCTGGACCTGCCTCACCAGCCTCCAGCCCTGTTGCATACCCTCCGATAGTACCTTTTTGCTGCATACGTGGGCTCCTAGCATTGTTTGGTTTGTACTAGGTTCAGCAAACAATAGGGGTCATTAACACCTCATTAATCCAGCTGGAGAAAGCTAGTTGATGGGAAAAGAAACTGAAACTGAGATTGGAGGCCTTGACTCATTCATTGCTAGGGGGCAGAAGTGGGGCACCTTTTCTCACTTTAACAAGTTTGGGATAAGCAGGGCTATCGAAGAACAAAGAGAGATAATGCCCAGGCAGGAGGGAGCTGAAAACCAAAAGAGGTAGGATGAGTGTGGATGTGTTTGTAAGATATGATTCTTTAGCTGATGAAAGAGACTGTGGCTGATTCCACCTGGGATCCTCCAAGTGTCTTTAGAACTTAAAGTTTATAGCCAGTCAATGCACCTGTTTGAGAATTTTGATGTAATAAGCTGAGTTTTAACTTGAATAATCCATCTTGCACGTACAAATGTATATGCAGAGCCTCTCACACAGACATCCTTTTCTTCCAGCTCAGCCCCAAAGTTAGTTAGTGGGCTATTACAAATTTTCAAATTAATACTTAATAATAAATGCATGAAAATGTATGCAAATTAGTGGTGACATGAAGGGTACCCTTTTCTCTCCATCAAATGTTGGAGGATACGCCCCATCTTTTAGCCTGTTCTCGCTAAATCTCATCTTCAGCCTTTCTCCAGCCCTCGTCTCAGCCCCTCGATTGCCTCTCTAGCTTGTCTCATTAACCTCCTGATCTGCTTCTTGACCCTGTGCTCTGGATTGTCCCTCTGGTTTGATTGCTTTCTTCTCGGCTGCAGAACTAATCCTGCTATGACTCTGCTATGGGCCTGGCAGCAATAGCAGTGAACAATTTCATCTGTCGCATATGTGCCTGTGTGTGCGACTCTCCTGTCAATCTAATCTCCCATGCACAGGTCCCTTCTTAGTATTGGTGAACTCCCATACCTCCACAGTGACTTGAGACTTCCACATCCGTTCATGTGGCTCCAAAAACTCTATAGTTTCCATACTAACCAAACCCAGTCCATGCAGTTTAATGTCACCACTCACTGTCTGCTTGAAGTTCTGGCATGTCGCAAGCATGGAGGAAACTGCTGACCATGCAACACAGAGAAACCTAGGCTGATTTCTCCCTGTCTAATTGTGACTGTTCAGCTCCAGGCACATTGCTGGTGCTATATAAATATGGCAGACTCCACTAAATACAAACTCCTCTATGTTAGGAGCAGCAAGCGCCTGAGTATAAAAGTGGCAACCAAAGCAAAAACACAGATGCTACTCTGATTTAAAAAAAAAAAAAAAAAAAAACCCTAAAATTTCCTAAACAAACATGCCCTCTAGAAATATTTGAAGTTGTTTTAGTATTGAAAGGTAAACAGAAACGTAACATAATGATCAGTTACTTACATCGCTAGAGTTAATTGTAGTCGGCAAGAGACATGATAATAGGCTCTAATTTGGTTAATTTATATTTCGTTTGTTACAAATTTCTTTTGCAGATTAACACTTTCGTTGTTAAAAATGTTTAGGGATGAATGTGTCTTTTTTTTTTTTTTTTTTTGAGGGGCAGATCCAGGATGATTGCTCTGTTTAGCTCTTGAGATGTGCTAACCCAACCCAATTAAACTGGATGCATTTGGTCTGTAAACTAAGTGTCGGTTTACAGACAACCCCTTTCTCTCTCACTATGGAATTTAATCTGGTATCTGGAGACAGTGGGGAGGGGAGAGAGTCCCCAGCTGCTTCTCAGACCGCATTCTCACTGGGCAAAACACGCGGCATTTGCCTCCGGGAAAAATTGTGGGAGGCAAATGCTGTGCATGTTTTGTCTGTTGGGAAAGCAAAGCTTGTGCGTCTTTCAGCTCTGTAGCCACCACATGATCAGAAGCAAAGCCACATGGCTTTGCTTTCCCACCAGACAAAACATGCGCAGCATTTGCCTCCCAGAATTTTTCCCGGAGGCAAATGCTGCATGTTTTGCCCAGTGAGAATGTGGTCTCGGTTCTGGTGCTTATTCTGTCTTCCTGCTCCACTACATGGTAGGGAGAAACAGTGTGACTGGGGGAAAGGTCACACCACTGGAGCCTGACAGCCATGTGGGGACTCTCTCCCTCTCCTGCCTGCCAGTTTAAGCCGAGATCCAGTGGGATCTAGCACCTGAAAGTGGCAAGAGTGAGAGACAATTCCTCTGCCACTGCTTCTGGCTCCCAGAGACTGGGGAGATGGGTTTGTGGTATTCATGACCATGTCTTAGAAGGGCAGGACAAAGAGCCTGTGTCACCCCATTTCTGATGAGGCTCTGCCTCCTGCAGAGTGTTGTGATAGCCTGATGCTCTGAAGGGGTGAAGCCATATCAGAAATGGCGAGGGGGGGAGGCGGGGGAGAGAACCTATTGGCTCTGCTCCTTTAGAAGCACCATGACATCATGGCACGACAAAGGGGCAGGGTCATACAAAATCCAGCGGGGTGCACTCCCTTCCCAGCATCTATGGTTCCTTATTCCCCAGTCCCACTATCCCCTCTTGCCCCCATCATTATCCCAGAACTTCCCCCACTGACCCAATGTCTCTGTTCCTTCTCCTGCTGTAGTGCCTCTGCCCATTGCTGTCTGACCTCCAGCACTTCTGATTTTCACCCCATTGCCCCAGTGCCTTTGTCCCTTGCACTCCACTACCCTAGTCTTTTCCCAGTCCAGATCTTGCCTTGCTTACCTCCCCCGTACTCAGTGCCAAAACCCCACCAAGACAACCCAAATTCTGCAAAAAGACTAAATTGTACTAATAAAGCAAAATTTGTGTAAATTGTTTAATTTGCATAATTTATTCTGGTCACAGAGTTTGTGAGTTTTCTGGCAAAGAATACACAGGGCCCTGTTTAACACACACACACACACCTCAAATTTCTGAGAAGTTGCTACAAATGCCAAATACCCTTGCCAGAAGATTGTAGGAAAATAACTGATTTGGTTCTTTCTGGTCTATGGTTTAGTTTATACTGTTCCTCGATGTAGCACTGCACAAATCTTAGTTTAAGGACAAAATATAAGGTCTGCGGTGAGTTTTGGCTTTAATAGTCCAAATTTTGGATTAGCTTTTAGTCACGAAGACGTCCGACGACGACTCATTAGCTAAAGCTGTCTGCTTAAGTAGTACTTCAAAGCACTTCTATCAGAAATGAACACAAAAAAACTAAAACAAATTGCTGTCATATGGGTTGAATCTTGAGTTTGTGGCATAGATTATATTAAGATTAATATCTCAATGGCAGGAGATGGAACAGGCAACAGTCAAACACAAAGAATCATTCAGAAACTATGGCAATTAATCAGCATGTGAGTACTCCTCTAATTAGAGCAATGAAATTAATTTGGTTGCAAAGTGAACTCTGCTGTGTGCAAATACCTGGTGATTTTCTCATCTGCAGAAAATTTCACGTGCTACGTACATGCAGCGAGCTACAAACATGGTGCAATTACGATTAGGCCAATTTTTGTAGCTAGGCCAAACTTCAATAAGTGTCAGCTGGAACTTGGCTTGAGGAAGACCAGATGACCAATTCCTGGAACATCCTGTTAAAACTGCCAGTAAACAAGTCTTAAGTCAAGAGACTTAAACCCTGATTTTTGTGTCTGCTTGCAACCTCAGGCTCTGTTGTGTATCTGGAACCCCTGGGTTCTAGCTTTGGACCTGGCATAGCAGCAGCTGATCCCTGAAGTACTCAGCTAGGCCACAGGTAACAGGGTGAGCTGGAGTTTTCTGGCTGCACCTATAGTCCTTTATTCTTAAAGTTTAAGAGTTTCCAGTTGCAGCGGCACCCACCCATTTGCATAGCAAACAGGCAGCAGTTGTTATGTCTGTTCACAACCCAGTCCATGTTCGCTATTCAATTGCACCTCCTTGTTTACCCACACATTATACAGGCATGCCATGAGGAGCAGGTGCATGAGAGGGAGTGCTGGCGGGCAGACCTCACCGTGGGCTGAGCCCAAGGGCAGATTGGAAATTTAAAACGTGCCTGGAAAATACTCTCAAAGTGGTCCCTGGTGGCAAAACCAACCCCAAAATTACACACACGATCAATGGAATAGAACAAGCACACAAGGATAGCAGTTCTAGCAAACAACAACAGAGCCTCAGCCAAGTGAGTCCAGAGTGCATGGGGGCAAAAAGCAGTCACAAACCTTTCCCTCCATCCCCAAATCTGCCCAGAGTAAAACCAGACAACCCAAATCTCTGAGTGTCTCTCTCTCTCTCAAAAAATAGCCAAGTGAGTCCAGTGTGCATTTTTAAATTTTTTATTTATAATAAAATTTGTACGCCACCCCCTCCTGCTAAAAGCATCTCAGGACGACTAACAACATATTAAAACAATTTAAAACAGCAATAATATGATTTAAAACACAATATAAAAACATCCCACCCACCCCCTCTCCCTCAGGAAAAGCACGGCGGAACAGCCAGGTCTTACATTGTCTACGGAAAGAGGGGAGGTCGGTAATCAGGCAGACCTCCAATGGGAGGGAGTTCCACAACCGTGGTGCAGCCACAGAGAATGCCCTCCACAAAATCGACACCTGAGAAACTTGGGGGACCTCAAGGAGAGTGCCCCTGGCCGACCACAGGGGCCAATCCAGGTCCCGGAGGGTGAGGCGGTCCCGCAGGTAGGCAGGGCCCAGGCCGTTCAGGGCTTTAAAGGTCAACACCAACACCTTGAATTGGGCCTGGGAGACTATAAGCAGCCAGTGCAGAGAACGAAGCACCGGTGTAATATGCTCGCGTCGGCCCATCCCCGTTAGGAGATGAGCTGCCGCATTCTGCACCAGCTGCAGCCTCCGAACCAGCACCAAGGGTAGCCGCACGTAGAGTGCATTACAGTAGTCCAATCTCGAGGTAATAAAAGCATAGACGATCGTGTCTAGGTCGGAGTCAGAGACATACGGCCGAAGCCAACGCACCAGATGTAATTGGCGAAATGCCCCTTTTTCCACAGCCGCCGCCTGGGCATCCAGGCAGAGCTGCGGGTCCAAGAGCACCCCCAGACTCCAAACCAGAGATACCAGGGCAGGACGGATCCCATCAATGATGGGAGCCACCACTCCCCCGGCCTTCCCCACTACCATCACCTTCGTCTTGTCGGGATTTAACTTCAGACGGCTCACCCTCATCCAATCCCCTACAGCTGCCAAGCACGGGGTAAGCACCAAGACTGCCGGGCTTGAGTTGGATGAAAATGAGAGAGAAAGCATACTGATGACACCGTATGCCAAACTCCCTAACAGCCTCCCCCAAAGGCTGCGTGTACACATTGAACAAGAGAGGGGAAAAGATGGAACCCTGCGGGGTTCCACACGTGAGGCCCCAGGGATAAGATGAAAAATTGCCCAGGACCACATGCTGGACTCTCCCAGCTAGGAAGGAGTGGAACCACTCAAGAACGGTCCCGCCAATCCCTGCCCGGTCCCGCAGCCGAGTCACCAACAACTCGTGGTCAATGGTATCAAATGCAACGGAGAGATCTAATAGGATCAACGGGGTTGAATGACCCCGGTCCAACTCATGGGAGACGTCATCGACCAAGGCTACAAGTGCAGTCTCCATGCTATATCTAGGGCAAAAACCTGACTGCGAGGGATCGAGAAAGTTAATCCGCTCCAGATGCTCCTGTAACTGCCGAGCCACCACCCGCTCAATAACCTTCCCTAAAAAGGGAAGGTTAGAGACCGGCCGATAGCTGGCCAGGACACTAACGTCTAATGATGGTTTCTTGAGCAGGGACCGCACTAGCACCTCCTTAAGGCAGTCCGGCACCCTGCCTCCCTGGAGGCGGGCATTAACAATCCCTGCCAGCAACGGCCCTAATGTCTCCTGGCTGGCCTTGACCAACCAGGACAGGCATGGGTCTAATGCACAATAAGTGGCTCGGACAGACCCCAGGGCATCCTCCGCATCTGAGGGCAACACTTTCTGAAATTCATCCCACAAAACAGGACAAGGCGGGGCTTCTACTGCCTCTGGTTCACCCACTGCTAAAAGTGTTGCATCAAAACTGTGGTGGATCTGAGCGATTTTATCTGCAAATAAGTCCACAAACAAATCACAGCGGGCATTTGATTACTCTAAATCCAGGTGGAGGGAGGCTGGACTGACCAGCCCCCTCACCACCCGGAAAAGCTCCACCAGGTGTGACTTAGCAGACACAATGAGGGCAACAAAGAAAACAGTCTGGTTACATACGTATGCCATGGCATAGGTACGTAACCAGACTGTATGCCACAATTGGTCAACTTCAGTACGCAAGTGACGCCACTGTCACTCTAACCGCTGCCCTTCATCCACCGCAGCTCCTCTGTATACCACTGGGACCTGTGTTGTCGGTGGTTCGGGAGCGGACGCCTGGGAGCCACCCGGTCAGTGGCCTCCACCAACATGGAATTCCACATGGTCACGGGGTCATCGAGGGAGCACCCATCGAGATCAGAGGATACATCCCCTAGAGCAGTCTGGAACCTTCTAGGTTCCATAAGCCATCACCATCATAATTGGTTCTGCACCCTCCCAGAGGCTGACATGCACCAGGATATCTGCCTGGAGGAGGTAGTGATCCATTCATGACAAGAGTTCTGCTGACACCTCCTCCACTAACGGATCCCCTGCCTCAAGGCTTGTGCAAAACATCATGTCTAGGGTATGTCCTCCAATGTGTGTGGGGCCCACCATCCTCTGAGACAGGCCCATGGTTGCCATGGCGGCCATGAACTCATGCTCTGCCCCTCCAAGACTGGCATCGGCATGGATATTAAAGTCCCCCAGGATTATCGCCCTTGGAGACCGCAAGACCACCCCTGACCAGCTCAGTCAGTGCAGATAGGGAAGCTGCTGTACAGGTGTGTGCCCGGTATATCAGCAGTATCCCTAACTTGTCTCCAGCCAAATCCAACACCAAATGCAGGCCCTCTAGCCCCAAGAAATCTCCTCTCAGACAATGTATCCTTAAAAACAATGACTACACCCCCCCCTCCCCCCCGGTTCCCCAGCCGAGGCTGATGCTGCACAGCCCGGTCGGGACAAGGTCAGCCAATATAGGCCCTGATTCATTGTCCAGCCAGGTCTCCGTGATACATGCAAAGTCGGCTGCCTGGTCCAGGATCATCTTCCGGACCGCAGTTGACTTATTGGCCACCGACCTCGCATGGGAGCTAATGAGCGGGACAGGAATATAACATCTGTCCCATCGCACAGCTCTAATTTGCCTCCCAGAGGAACCATAATTCTCCTGGCCCAAGATACCCCTATCTCTGCGGACCCACCCAGCCTGGTGCGCCAACCCAACCCCCCACTGGGGGCCATCCCACCAGCCTCCCAAGGGAGATCCCCACCCACTACTACACCCCCTACCCTCCTCTTGCATCGGAGGGCAGTTCTTCCTCCCCCAGGGGCTGCGCCACTCCCTCACACCAAGGGAAGCTGCCCCTCCCCCCCCAACCCAGTCCCCTCCCCCCCCATCCACACACACCCTACCCTCCACTGCCAGAGTCATTATTTCTCAGGCTAGGAAGGGTGTGGGGAAGGCAACTGGTGGCCACACACCCACCTAACGTAGCCTGGGGGGTGGGGAGCGGGAAGCTGCCACACAGTACTGATTGGCCAGCTGGCAGCTGCCCCTGGGCTCCACCGGCACCGGCACCGGCCCCTGCTTGACCTGGACTAGCCCCAGGAGCCAGCGACTCACCGGGATTTTTCCCTGTACTTCCTATGGCCATCCGCCCATGGCTGAGCCCAGGAACAGCGACGGTGGCTTTGGAAAGTCCCTGGGAGTGGCAGCGGCAAGTTTTCCCAGAGCAGCGGCAAAGTTAGGAGTGTCAGGGGAGATAGGTGTAACTACTACTACATATCATTTCTACTACTCTTGCATATAATTTCTTCTGCTATTACTACTACTGCTACTTGTATCATTTCTAAAGCACTACAGGTTGTACACAGCGCTATACAGATACACATAACATAAAAGACAGTCCCTGCTCCAAGGAGATTACAATCTAGCTAAGACATGGCCACCAACAGTTAAAAACAAGGCAACAGATGACTCATGGACTGCACAGGTGCAGTTTATTCAGTAATCAATTTTAGTAATTGAGCTGCGGCATCAGTGCTCTGGTGCCACACCTGATGCCGCCTACTCTCGGGGTGGGGAGGGAGGACTCGTTGTACTCTGGAGGGACTTGCTGCTGCCTCTCCTGAAGACTCGTCACTACTACCGCTCTCCGCTGGGCTGCTCCCCGGCCCCCTAGCATTCCCTGCCCCACACCTTACCTGACTATAGTAAAGGATCTGCTGCTCAGAGTAAATACCTTCCCTCCCTGTCTCCTACTATGTAGCCTCTGAATGTGTCATTGGTGACCTGATACTGTTACGTGTGGCCACCGGCAACTATCATGCGACAGGGAAACACAGGGTGAATCCATCACGTGTTTCTTGTTATGTTTGGTAACACCCTAAGCCAGGGGTGGGGAATGCTGCTACTTTCAGGTGCCACTTCAAAAATTAGTACAAGCTCTGAGGGCTGTAAAGAAGTTGGAGGTGGTGGTACTGAAAGAAGAGAGAAGTCCAGATCATGGATCTGTACTATGAATCTGTCCCCTATCCTTATGTGCATTCCCTCATCCCTGCTTCCTTACACTGAGATCATTCATTCAGTGGCTTGGAATAAGAAACTAGATCCAGGGGTCAGATCCAGGAATTGCAAAGGGGTCAAAAAAAGAAAACTAGCCATGGAGTGTGGTGGCCCTGTCACACTATATCCCTACGCAGTGCAGAGCTATTAATACAGGATTTTGAAAGCTCTGCATGTGCACACTGGACCCTGGAGCCATACCACAACCTCATGCCAAACCACCATTATACCCTTTCTTTCCCCATCATGCCTCTTGCATACTGGAGTAGAGAGGTGTTCCAGTTCTATTGTGCATCAGATGACACTGCAGACGTTTCCACATCTGGTGCTACTAGGCCTCTGCCCAGCAGTGGATATTGTTGCTGAACTCAGCACAACAGCAGATTGCTGCAGCCCAGTAGTGCAGATGCCCTCACCACCCTCTGCCGTAGGGTTGTGACCGCATGCATAGTCCAGCAGCAAGGACCCCTAGGAAACCATGTTAGGGGTTTATGCAGATCTGACAGTTCTACCACTTTAAGTGGTAAACACTCACTTAAAGGGCCTGCCTCCTGTTCTACCAGTTGGAAGACCAAGTAGTATACCCCACCCAGCAACTCTGCTCTGTAGCAGCTTTTGCAGAGTGGAGGGGTTCCCTGTGCATCTGTGGTAGGGGCCAATGGGCCACACACATCACACCTGGAGAGACAACATGTTGTGTGCATACTGGAGGAACCAATGTTCCTGTGCATGAGTGTCTGGATACATGTGTGCATGCATGGCTGGCAGTCTGTTCCCATTATAGCTGTAGGGCTGGCACCCTGCGAATGCATGGTGGGGACCAACACACTTGTGCATGTGCAAAAGGGCTAGCAGGCTACCCCACATCACAGCTGTATGGCCAGTACTCTGCAAACATGTAATTAGGGCTGGTGTATCACTTTTCAACGTGCATATGTTGGGAGGTATATTTCACGTCCTGTGTGTTTGCTTACAGGCCATGAAACCCTAATGAGTTTGGTATAGAATTGATTCACTAATTGTATCTCCATTTGCCCTGCTGTTACCTACCTCTGGCAGCAAGGGAGAAATCAGGGACAGGGTGGTGCATCAGAAGGATGTTGTTGACCACTCCATAGTTTTTCCAAAAGTGCCTCAAGTCATGGGGTTTAGGTTTTCTTATTGTTGGTTTGCAACTTTTCCAAGGTTGCAAAGTGACAAAATGAAAAGGAAAAAGAAAGGTTAAAATTCAACCAAGGCCACTTATTCTAGAGTTATCCAGTTGAAGTCCCAATGGGCTTCAATGGGACTGCTCTGGAGTAAGTGGTTTGTGGATTGTGTCCAAAGAAGGAGTAGGACAGGGCAAATTGAAAATTTCAAAAACCAATTCAAAATGGAAATTTGAATTTACATGAAAAATTTAGTTTGAAATTTAAAGTGAAAAATAGATTAATTTGAATGATTTTTTTATGGGGCTTGGAGGAACCAAGCGTTTTCAAACAGTTCTGCCACTGATTAATGCCTTTTGGAGACTAGCTGTGGTGTTAATGCTTAGAAAACAAATTCAGATTTGTGACATTGCTTGACCAATAGCTGTTAACTTCTTCTTTACGCATTTCAGATCCTCACAGCAGAGTGTGCCTTACCTCAGCCGATCAGGACGATCCCCTTAGCTCTTATATCAATGCCAACTACATCAGGGTAAGAGTTCAGCCAGTACAGTCAGTCCTGTGTATCTGCCTAGTCTGGGAACCATCAATTACTTATGACTAACAGTAACATCCTTTGAATTCTAAAGACCGCCTTAGATTTTGTTCCAGTGAATAGCTAATTTAATCTAGTTGGGCCTTTTGTTGTACTCCTTAACCATTCACGCAAATGCAGCGCTTAACTGATGTTACTCAGGAGGAGGAAGAGAAGTATGTACTCCTGGATTTTCAGGAGTACGTAACGCCTGTTCAGTTTCTGTTTCAAAGCAACGGTGTGTACACTTATCAGTATGAGGGTGGTCACTAGGGATGGGCGAACAGACCTGAGTTTGGAAATTCGGTTCGGTTCAGTTCGGAAATTCGGTTCGGTTTGGAAGTTTGGTTCGGTCGACCGAACTATTCGAGTTCAGTCTGAACTTTCGAACAAAGTTTGGAAATTCAAAGCCCATTGAACTAAATGGAATATTATCTTTTAGAGATGGGCGAACAGAGCCGAGTTTGGAAATTTGGTTTGGTTTGAAAATCGAGTTCAGTTCGGAAATTCAGTTCGGTCAACCGAACTGGTCGAGTTCGGTCCGAACTTCCAAACTGTGTTCGCCCATCCCTAGTGGTCACCATGCTTTGGTGATCATTACATCTCAGCGAGGGGTGGGGAGAAATAGATACAGTACTATGTCAGGTTTACACTGGGTGTTTTCAGACAGACCTGGGGTGGCCACCCCCAGGTCTGCTCTGACTGCAGCACATTCAAACGGAGGCACCTGCTACCGCGGACCACAGTCCACCTGTGTGGCTCCCCTTTCCCCCACACCATAGAGCTGCAGGTGGATTGCCAGCTGCTCTAGGCTGCCACCCGCAGCTCTGTGGCCATTACCAGGGCAACCCCCAGCCGGACGTGGAGCTGCAGCAGCTCGTCCACAAGTACACAGACTGCTGCTCCGCCCCCAGCCAGTGCTCCAGGTTTGGGCAGCCTACTCTGCTATTCCAGTACTGTAAGCAGAGCTGGCCCAGAGCAGGCAGTGTCTGCTCTGCTCTTGCTCCGCCTCACCCTATGGTGGCCCACCTTTACACGGATGGGCNGGTGGCCATTACCAGGGCAACCCCCAGCCGGACGTGGAGCTGCAGCAGCTCGTCTTTGAGTAGATGGGCTGCTGCTCCACCCCTGGCCAGTGCTCCGGGTTCAAGGGGCCAGCTCCGCCTGTGGTGCTTCAGAATGTTCCGGAGTACTGTAAGCAGAGCTGGCCCAGAGCAGGCAGTGTCTGCTCTGCTCTTGCTCCGCCTCACCCTATGGTGGCCCACCTTTACACGGATGGGCTCCCTGTGGGTGGGGTGGAGCAGGTGTCCATCTGAAAACACCCACTGTTTGTGTGAATGCTACCAAAGTGGCGTAGTTACTTCAATTTAATTGTTTAAATTGAAGTAGTTACTTTGGTTTACCTCTGTTCATTGGAATGTGGCCTATAAAGGTTCTGTAACCTTTTCCCTTCAATGGGTCACTTTGAAATTTAATACAGGCTTTGTGAGTTGGCTATAGGGGCTGTTGGGAGGGGATGTTGTGGGCAAGGGAAGGAAGAGGAGATTATAGATCGTGGATATGTACCATGGATCCACACCCTGTCCTCAAACTCATGCTCTCATCTCTGCTCCCTTCCCTGGAACTCTCACACTCAATGCTTGAAGGGAGAGGCTAGTAGATCCAGGAGCTGGAAAGGGGCCAAATAAAAAACAGCCACTGGCCAGATTTGGCCTTTGGACCAAGGTCCCTCATTCCTGGTTTAAATAAAAAAATATATTATCATGGAGACTGCTACTAAGCAGCTGGACTTAGTTCAACTCCTGATATAATATAGTTGTGTGAATTATGTCAGAGTAAGGTCTGTAGAATATAGCTTGGCATAACCACAAGCCTTTTATGGCATAAATTGCTCTCATTGCCATAGTAACATTGCTGCTTGCATCAACTGAAGTTGCACCTTCTGTCCTTGGCCTGTGTGCGTGTGGAGAGCAAGCAAGCACAATTCCTTTTGATTTGACAACTTTCCCTGAGTAAAGATTGGAGGATTGAGGTCTGCGTGTGTATGGTATGATATTGATCTATTGTTGCTTTGTTGGCAGGGCTATGGAGAAGAGGAAAAGGTGTATATCGCTACTCAGGGACCCATAGTTAATACTGTCCATGATTTCTGGAGAATGGTGTGGCAGGAGCATTCTCCGATCATTGTCATGATTACCAATGTAGAAGAGATGAATGAGGTAATGCTACATCTGAGAAATTTACCTATCCTAAGCTATAATAGATATTGTCAGGCATAGATGTCAGACCCACAGAAATAACTGCGTAAAAGATGGTTCAGTGAGTCAACTATATTAGTCGATTCTGTAAGTTGCCAATTGGAATGCTTTTCAAAAGGATTCAAAAGCAACACACCAAAAAATTCAGTCTACCCAAATCAAATTTTGTCTCTGAATGCCTGTAAACAACAGGATCTGAAACGCTTTGTCTCAAATGCAGGGACTAAACTGAATATTCCTTTCCATGGTGCTCTCTCAATCTGTAAGAATACTGTTTACGATAGGCGGAAATTGCAGGCAGTTGGATCTAAATGATGTTCCTTACTATTTAAGAAATATAACAGTGGAACTGTATGACTTGGTGAAGAAATACGTTCCTTTTTAAAAAAAGAATCTGATGCCTACTGGATTATGAGATTCAATCGTTTGTGGTCATCTGCTACATCCCCCCCCTTTAGCACAAAACTCATCTGTAGTGCTACTTAGATGTTACCAAGGAGATAGGAATTGAGACGCGCGCACACTCAAAAAAAATAAATGCCAGAACTATTTGATTGGAAGTTATACATTACCCACCACAAGATTTTCTAGCAGCCTATATACATTAACTGCTAGAAAGGCTTTCTCTTTCATTGATATCTTTTGTGTCGAATTAAATGGTGCCACAAGAGTTAGACGTAAATGCAGGGTAAGCTCTTTCATGGTAACTTCTCCAATATTAACCTTTTTTGTTACATATGAAAATACGAATATCAGGTCTCAAAGGTGTGTAGATACAGAGCTGAAACCTTTGTTCTTTTGTGATGCTAGTAAAAGGATCATTGTGCTTCCACTATATACTTTGACTCCAGCAATGTGAGGATGAGCAGCTCAGTATCCTAGCACTCTGTCACATCTAATCCGAACTGACAGACAGCCCCTGGAAACGTGTGGGTGTTCTTATTCCACTGATTTCAGCGGCACAGAGTCTGAGCTATTGATAGCTACTAGTGTACTTGACAGATTTTTACAATGGATGCTGCAGCACAGGGGGCAAAATGCACACTGCGGAAATCATTTTTTTATCAGACTGTCAGAGCTGAAGCTAATAGTCAAACTGATTTACAGATCTGATTTAATTTCATGAATTTGCAGCAGTGAATTTTCAGACTTCTTTTGTGAAATTTGCAAGGGGACTCAGTGGGTGCATTTTGCCAGCTCACACTTCACTAGCTTTACAATTCTTTGTGAATTAACGATCAACATGGCTAGATTATAAATGTGGGTGCCCCACATGGAGCCTGTCCTCCCCACCAGGCCACCTACTCCCTGTGAGTACAGACACATATTGTGTGCACATGAACATCCTCCCCTCTTCTGTTCACAATCTCACCCAACTCAAACCAGCTTATTCCCTTGCTTCCTGATTGCCTTAGCTTGCTCACTGCTCCATGCTCCAATTTGCTTAGTTTGCATGTTCAATAAGATCAAATTTTGACCAGTTCATTTTTAAAAATCTGTTTCTTCATGTCCCACCATCATTTTAATCTCTCTCCAGTGCTGGACACATGATATAGCTCGATCTGTGACCTTGGAAAGGTTGTCTGCAGTACAGTGTCCCCCAGGTGCTCACATACCAGAAGGTGTGTTCCATGGTTGTATCTCACTACAGTCCCAAATATCCAGGTCTTGTAGATAGCCCCACTTTCTCTTGTTGTTCTTTGACCTGCCAGTCCTTGTTCAGGCAATTTGGATTTCTCCAAATTGGCCAACCCAATTCTATCCCTGTTGGAAGATGTTCAACAACATATGCATGCATTTTTACATCCTTGTCAAAAACATCTAGCCATGTTTGTCACTTTTTAATGAACTAGCCAAACTACTTGAACTTGTTGAAGTTGAACAGACTGAAATGTAAGAAGTCAATGTTTGACTTTGAACAAAATTTGAAGTTGAAGTTCTTCTTCAAAGAACTCTGTGATTCTCACACTTGGGACCTTCTCCTGCTCCACAGGGCATTGGAGACCTTAAGATTGTTAGCAGTTTCCAGGCAGATTGCCTGGATGCATCTAGAAACCTAATGAGGGCTTCGAAAATACCCCTCCCATCCCTTGAAAAGCACAGAAAAAGGCTCTTGCGAGAATGGGATTGTTTAAAGGGAGGTGTGGAGCCCTCACCACCTCAGTTCCTTCCAACTGCTTTTGGCGATCAGAAGATCATCAACACTTCGGTGGTTTCTTGCCAGCTTCTTCAGAATAGTTTGTGTTTATCTTCCTAGTAGAAGAGAGAGAGAGAGAGAGAGAGAGAGAGAGAGGAGTCACTCCATGGTGCGAGTTTCTCCTCCTACGGCCTTTTGGGGTAAATCCATCTCCCCCGGGGGAGCATGTTAAAAAGACCTGGTTTTAAGTGCTGTCTCTCCTGCCTGGCCACTCTTTCCATCAGCGACCATCACTCCAAGTGCATTGGCTGCCTTGATGAGTTGTCCTTGGGGTGACTGCTGTGCTGTGTTGCCCAGCAGGGACTGCAGGAACATGGTTCCCAGTGGTTGTGTACTCTGAGCGAGTGGGGTAGTAAGAGCTTCCGACAGTGCCGTGGGTGGGTGGGGCTTGATGGGTACCACAGGATTGTCTGTGATGCTGATGGTGCCACTGTGCAGGGGGCGGATGGTCCTGAAGTTTGAGGGACAATGATGGGTGGAGAGATGGGTCCAAGTGGTACAGTAGGTGCTGGTGGAGAAGGGAGGACGGGATTGGGATCATCCCGATGAGAGAGGCTGGAGTGCCTTGGTCTCTTTATCACCTGATAAGGAGAGTGGCTCTGTGACCTGGAATAGTAGGAACAGGACCAGTTTTGGTGCCAATGTCTGCCCTGGTGATATTCTGTCCTTTTAGCAGAAAGGTGCTCTCCTGCCACTAGACTGATTTTGTGCCATCACACATTCCATAAGAAATGTACATCTACGCAGAACCTGACCAGTCCGCTATTTCTTAAGGCTGCAAGGACTCTTTGCCTCCATGACAGGGGTACCTCTCCTAGCTTGCCTGCACACGCAACCCCTCCAGCAATGGCTAAGGACTGTCCACTTCCCAGGTGTCCACTTCCTCAGCAAAAAGCTGTCCATTCCGTCGTCGGTACTTGGAACCCTTCAGTGGTGGACACATCCAGGCCATTTACTATGGGGTGCTCCATTTGAAACCCCTCAACCCGATGTCACCATCACAATTGATGCCTCCCTAACAGGGCGGGGGAGCCCACATGGACAATCTCAGAGTTCACGGGCTCTGGTCAGCAGAAGAATCTCAACTACACATAAATGTGATCGAACTCAGTGCTATTAATTGTGCACTCAGAGCCCTGGTATCCCACATTCAAGACTCAGTCATCCTTATGGTCTCAGTCAACACCATTGCTGCATGGTATATGAACAAACAGGGTGGGGGAGGGGGGCGAAATCAAGATGCACGGAATTATCTCTGGGGGGAATCTCTATGGAAATGGTATGTTTAGCACATCACCCTGAAGGCTCTCCATCTAGCAGGTCAGGAGAACTCCATAGCAGATCAGATCAGCCAACAAGTCAGACCACCATGAATGGAGTCTTTACAATGACATTCTCGACTATGTTTTTCATCTATGGGGCACACCCTCCATAGATCTGTTCACATGAGCTACCAACTTAAAAATGACTTGTTTCTGCAGCAGGGTGGGTCATGCCCTAGGCTCTTTTCAGATGCATGCATGATCCCCTGGGACAGGGAATTCATGTATGCCTTCCCTTCTCTACCTCTCCTGCACACGGTAATCCACAAGGCAAGGAGAGAAGCATCCCATCTCATCTTGATAGCCCCATGATGGCCCCGACATATGTGGTTATTCTTCGCTATAGCGACAGTCAGGCCCTATGTTGCAGCCTCCAGACAGGAGAGCAGGATCCTGCACCATGACGTACAAAGGCTCCACCTCTGTGCCTGGCTTATTCTCCCTTAGCTGAGAATTTATCCACTGCAGTGGGGGCTATAGTGCAGAAATCTAGGAAACCTACCATTAGAGCATGCCACAGGGCTAAATGGAAGAGGTTTGTATCCTGGTGTGAGAAACAAAACCTTTCCCTGGAATTTCTGGATATAGACCATGCACCACAGTACCTTTTACATGTGCAGGTGTCTCTGTTAACCATCTCTTCCAATAAGGTTCACCTGGCAGCTATCTCCTTGTTCCTGCACCCTCCAGGTGATAGCTCCCTATTCTCCCATCTGGTAACTAGAACTTTCAGGAAAGGGCTCTAGACTACCTTTCCACTGGTAATTCAACCCATCCCACAGTAGGATGTCAGTCTCGTACTTACCAGGCTGACCTCCATTTTAACCTCTTGCGACATGCACCCTGGAAAACCTCACCATCAAGACGGCTCTACTGGTAGCTTTAACTTCACCATGTCACGTTAGTGAGCCCGCATCCTTGAGAACTTCATCCCCTTATATTATGTTCCATAATAAAAAAGTAGATTTTAGGGCAGATCTGTCCTTCGTACCCAAAATAGCATCCCCATTCCACATTAACCAGATTATCTCACTTCATGCTTTCTTCCCTAAGCCTAATTCTTCTCCATCAGAAAGAATGTTACACGCACTAGACTTGAAGAGGTCACTATCTTTGAATGCACAAAAACCATCCAGGCGTCCAGACACTCTATTTATTCCTTATTGGGGGAAATCACATTGAGTTAGGAGTAACCTCTCTGAGAATTTCAAAATACATTCAAAAATGTTACGAGAAGGCTGGCAGACCCTTGCGTCACAGATTTGAGGGCTCACTCTGCCAGGGTAGTAACTTCATCCCTAGCAAATTTCCAGAATGTTTCTGTCCTTAATATCTGCAAAGCTGTGATGTGGTCCTCACTTCAGATCTTCTCGAGGCACTACTCTTTGGACATGGCAGCTAGATCAGATTCAGCCATGAGCAGAGCTGTCCTCCATTCCATATTCAACTGACTCTTTCCTTGCCTCCCTCCTTCACTCTACTCTCGAAAGAGTGAGAATTGCAGAGCTCCTCCTCGAAGAAGAAATGGAGGTTACTTACCAGTAACTCAGTTCTTTGCATGAACTGCATGTATTCTCACTACCCGCCCATCCTTCCCCCTCTGTCTTGGAGCATTTGCTTTGAATCTTCAGGTTGGAAGGAACAGAGGCAGTGAGGGCTCCACCCCTCCCTTTATATAGTCCCATTCACGCGAGAGCCTTTGCCCGCATTTTTCGTGGGAGGGGTATTGTCGGAGTCCTCATTAGGTTTCTAGATGCTTCCAGGCAATCTGCCTGGAAACAGCTGACAATCTGAAGGTCTCCAATGCCCTACAGAGCAGGGGAAGGTCCCAAGAGTGAGAATACGCGTTGCTCATTCAAAGAACTGAGTTTCTGGTAAGTAACCTCCATTTCTCAAAGAAGATGAATTTGTATTTCAGTGTTCATCAAAGAAGTAGAGATCCTTTCCCCCTCCATTAGCCACTACTTTTGCATAAGGGAGCAGGAGGTGGATTTTATATACATGCCTTATTTCAAACCAGTTGCCACGCATGCAATTTTGGGAGAAAACCAGTGTGCAGGTTAGGAGTCGGAGAAAAAATTGTTTATTAGAGGCACAAAGGTATACTGTATATTGCCATAGCAATGTATGCACAGCACTGAGATACTAATAATCAAATACAGAACATTCATTAATATTAATGAAAATGACAATTAATATTGGAGCATAGAATGTTAATAAACGCAGGCACATTTCCAGCTTGCCTTCCGGTACACCTTCAAAAGTAGATCTCTCTCGAACCGAGTAGGATTTGTGCATGTAAATAAGGTGCTGAGGGGCACAACTACAGTATCTGACCAGTATATGTGTATGACCATTTTTTCTTGAACGCCCAGAGTATTCTAAATGCAAACAAGACTACCTGAAAATATGACTACTAGTGTATAACTTCAGCGTTATGAGCCCCCATGAGACCAGAGAAAAAAAATGATATTCTGCTGTTCACTCTAATAGGGATTTGGTAGTATGCAATTGATAGGAATGGTTCTTTAAGTAAGGATTGTAATGAACAGGAGCTCATTCTAAGCCAATGCTTGTTAGTGTGAGGTTTGGCTGTATTTAGATTATGTGGTGTAATTGTGTCTTGCTGCAGAAGCGGTTTGCATCATTGCTTACCTATGCATACACTCTACACAATTTCAGCACAAAAAAAGCGAACCTCTCTGGTGTCTGCTTAAATCTATTTATGTTGTGCGCAGAAATGTACAGAGTACTGGCCAGAGGAACAGGTCGCCTATGAAGGAATAGAAATCACAGTTAACCAGGTCATACAAGCAGATGATTACCGATTAAGGCTCATCACCCTGAAGGTAAGATCTTGCTGATGTACTAAGTTGAGGTAGCATGAAAATCCAAATCTGTAAGCATGGACTACCCTTGGACTGCTAAGTAACACTTGTATCATCCACGCAGCACACAGTGCAAATATCAGTTTTTATCACTGCTTTCTTGAGCCCCTGTCCAGTCCCTAAACCTGAAAACAGTACAGTGGTTGTGAGCAGTCAGAGGTTTAGATGTGCAATCTAAAGACTTTCCGGTCACTTGTAAAAGAAGTGTGTTCATTCACTGGAAGAGACTAGTGAGTCATTCTGTGCAAGTGTCTCTTGTGCTGACTGGTCATTGATAATGACAAGGCCACTTGGGAGTAGTTCCTTGTTCCAAATTACTCGTGCAAGGAAGTGCTTACTCAACAGGAGAGAAGATTTGTTTGGCACAGCCCATCATGCAGGACTCACCCTGCTGCTGTTGTTCACGCAGATACTCCGGACACAATCTCACTGGGTTTTTTTTTTGCAGTATCAATTGGTGGGGCTACTCATGTGAATAAGGGTTTCAGGGCTAGAGCTAAACATATTAATAAAATAAGGAACAACCTATTATTTTCATGTAACGTTTGCACAATTTTCCATCTACCAGAACTTGTCCTGAACTATACGTACCACAGCAGAATCATTTCCCAAACTAAGATCAACAGCACAGATAACTTAGAATCTCATTGACATATGCTAATAGGCAGGCAGTCAGGTGATAGAACTTTGTCTCTGAATCAAGCACATGGTGGGCTTCTCAAGCGATTTGCTTGGCATATGGGTCCAAGCAGAAGATCACACTCCCAGACAAACAGGAAGGAAACATTGCTTCCAAGCATGTTGTAAGGTTTGTGATCTCTTAAATACTACCTTGTCCAAGACAGTGTGATACAACAGCAAGAAAAATCCAGACAACTCCATTTGTGTCCCCTTATCTCATAGGCTGAACCATTACTCCTCCCTGAGCACATGAGCCACATGAGGCAGTGGCTCATGTACCCAGGGCCCAGCAGATGGTGCCCCTGTCCTGGGGCGAGGCGAGCAGCTGGTTGCTCCGTGATGCATCCTTGGAAAAATTCTGAGGACACATTGTGGAGCAGTCTTACATCACATGGGGTAAGATTCCCCAGGGTGGGGCAACTTGTGTGGTTGGGCCTCTTCTGCCTGCCATGCAGCGAGTTCCATGGTGGTACTGTGAATGATGGGCACAGATGCCTGTCGTGTGCAGCCACGTCATGGCTAGGGGCAGGCTTTAGATCCATCTGCAGGAGGGAGGTGGGATAGGGCCTGGCACATGCCGCTGGTGCCACGGCCCTCCCTGGCTGTGTCGGTAGCTCTGACAGTGGACGACCCACTTGGCTTCCTCACAACAGTCTGTCCGGCTCACTGCACTTGCCCCACTGTGTGACGGTGGCGATTGCCCACCACGGGATTCCGTGGGGATCTGGCCACCGCCGCTCATGTGGCCTCACCCTACAATGACTGAGGGCTTCAACCTATTAAAATCAATAACAAAACTCCCATTGACTAAAGGTGGAGGATTGACCCATGCAGGTGCGTAGCTAGGTAGGATTGGGCCCCTTGCTGGGTCAATCCACTCAAGTGTACATATGCATCCTACATGCGTTTTTCACCCCACCCGCCCAAGCATTTGGCCCTGGTGCATCTGTACCTCCTGAACCTAGTCTAACTATATCCCTTGTCCTGCAAGTTGAATTATCTCAGTGAAAGTCAGTATACTTGCCACAAAATTATTCCAAAATCGCAGCCCAATACAATCAAGCCCCTTCATTCCTCCTTTACTCCTCTGTGCATAGATGCAATTCAGGCTTCTCAAACATAACCCGTTTTCTGCACGCCTGTTATGCTAATACAGTCATCTCCATAAAACATTCATTGGCTTTAAAAGTTGCTCTCTAAGCAAGCTAACCCCACATATCCTAGTATCCTTACTCAGCCCTTTCTCAAAACTCCCACAAGTACACTTTCCAGATTTAGCCTATATTGATAAGATAGACATGGTCCTGTAGCAGAGATGGCCTTGAAGAAATTAATGTGTTCAACTCCCTTGCTCCTGACTAATTCACCACAGCTGAAGGGACCTGTAACGTGCAAAGGGGAAGCAGATTGTGGGCAGCTAGAGCAGAAGTAGGTCAGCTATATAACTTGAGGCTTAGCGGAAGGGAGTAGGCTGCCAGGGAAGCCTGGATAACAAGAATGATTTCTAGGAAAGGGGACTCCAGCCAGAGAAAGGACTTCAGAGGAGACACCTGAGGGAAAAGTTTGGTCTGTTAAATCTGGGGGGTAAAACTCATTTTGTGTTACGTTGTTGTTAAACTCAGTTATGTACTTAAGTGGACAATTAAATGGACCTGAGGGTTGGTTTGTTCATTTTTCCACCTAAAGGAAGTGAATTGGATTTTTATTTATTTTATGTATTTTATTTTAGTGGATTTCTTAGTCGCCCCCTCCTACCACAGTAGCTCGGGGTGGCGTACAACAAAGCTAAAATGCATAAATACAACAAAAACATAAGAACAACCAAAATATAAACAATAAAATATAAAATCTGTAAAACTGACTCCGGTGGAGCCACAACAACCCTTCCTCCCCGCCCCCAACTCCCACCTACCCTTCACCTGTCTCCCTCGTCAAAAGCCTGGTGGAACAGCCGGGTCTTACACTGTCTTCGGAAAAAGGGGAGATCTGGGTCCAGGCAGTCCTCCATCTGGAGGGAGTTCCGCAGCCGCACTGCAACGAATGAGAATGCCCCCCTCATTGTCGCCCCCCCCCCCGGGATATTTGGGGGAATCTTTCACGTGCTCTTCATTTGTTCAGTTATAATTACAACAGGATTTTCAAGAAAAATGAGCCTCAGATTGTTGAAGTGGGGGGAGATGTGACTCATGATGCCAGAGTCATGGAGGTGGAGAGCAGCAGATTGCATGTATGTAAGACGAGAGACCTAAGAAAGTGTTTATAGTTGTAGCAGAAAAAATATACATTTGGTTACATCCAGACCTGTACTCAAGGATTACTGGGGATGGGGGTAGGGTTCTTCCCTCCTCACTCTTCCACAGTTTTGTCCCTCTCTCCAAGTTACTACTAAAAATCAATTCATAAGCTGTTTAAAGGGGTTTCACACATGAAGTCTACAGACATGTGAATGAGGCTTAAGCTATAGCACATAACCAATTTATTACAGTTTCGTCGGCTGCCTGTAACTGAGCCCAAGCCCAGTAAGGCATTTAAAGTTCCAGTTTGCTGAATATGCATTGTTGAAGCATGGTAGGCCAGGCAACATGCACTTTATGTTTTATTTTTCTTCAAATTTGCTACAGTCATTAATATTTTTAGGAATACTGTGGAAAATATCAGGATTCTGTGGGACTGCAGCCTTGAGCCCTGCTCCTCCTAGCTTGAATTTGCAGAGGGCTCTTCCATGCTACTCTTTCAAAATAGAGGAACAGCAGTTCAGTAGCGTTTTGCAAGCCCAACTCCACCAAACCAGGCTCATGTGATTGGCTGCTTGTGCCCCACTTCTGATTGTCCAGAGTCTCGTATATAGGTTCCTGCATCACAGCAAGCTTCTGTCCTGAGCAACCAGCTGGCAACGCAGCTTGCCAGTCAACTAGCCTTGATCCTAGTTCTGCTTTGTCTGCCCTGATCCCTTGCCCTAGACCCTACCTCAGACGATCCAACTACTGACCCTCACATTACCATGACCGCTCATTAGCCCTCGGACTCTTAACACTGTGTATACCATCCTGCATGGTGCTCAGCCCTTGCCTGGACACAACTGCTCCTTTCGTCTGCACTTTAGACTTGATCCTTTCATAGATGGAGGCTCTGGGCCAAGCCTGGGCTTTGTTGTTGAGTGCCTGGCAGAAAACTCTGTTGGATTACTGGAATAATATTCCTGTCCAGCAGCATCCCTTGCCATTCTAGCAGAGCTGGCCTCGGAGGTTGCGCTGAGCTCCTCCAGGACTTTGGTTCTGGGGGACTTCAACGCCCATGCCGACGCTGGCCTTGTAGGAGCGGAGCGAGAGTTCATGGCCGCTCATTCCTCTCGGGGAGAAGCCAGTGAGTTGTGCTGGGGACTGAAACATCTAGCCCCCGGGCCCTGGTTTGTGGCGTTCCGCAAGGTTCCATCTGGTCTCCATTATTGTTTAATGTGTATAGGCAGCCCTTGGGGGAGATCGTGAGGGGGTTCGGGGTGTGTTGTCACCAATATGCTGCTGATACTCAGCTGTACCTCTCATTTTCAACCGACCCAGGTCCTGCCGTCTCAGTACTTTCCCAGTGTTTGGAGGCTGTGGCGGATTGGATGCGGCAGAGCAGACTGAAGCTTAATCCCGATAAGACAGAGGTGATGATGGTGGGTAGGGCGATGGAGGTATTGGCTCCCCTCGTAGAGGGGGTCCGTCCTCAGGTAGCCCAGAAGACTCGGAGTCTGGGGGTGTTATTGGATTCGGGCTTTCCCCTGAATCAACAGGTGGAGGTGGTGGCTAAAGCTGCTTTCCGCCAGTTGTATCTGGTGCAGAGGCTGCGCCCATACATCTCCAGGCCTGACCTGGCCACCCTCATTCATGCCTTCATCACCTCGAGGCTAGATTACTGCAACATGCTCTATGTGGGGCTTCCCTTGATGCTGTTTTGGAGGTTGCAGCTGGTGCAGAACACGGTGGCTCGTCTCCTTATGGGGACGGGACGACGGGAGCATATTACCCCCGTGCTCCGTGCTCTGCACTGGCTGCCGATAGCGTACTGAGCCAGATTCAAGGTGTTGGTTTTGGCCTATAAAGCCCTATACGGTCTGGGCCCCTCATATCTCAGGGACCGCCTCGCCCTCTGCATCTCAGAGCGACCCCTTCAGTCCACTGAGGGTGCCTTTTTTGAGGTCCCCTGTGTAAAACGGGGGGCCACCATGGAAAGAGCGTTCTCGATGGCCGTGCCGCGACTTTGGAACTCCCTCCCGGAGGAAGCCCACCTGGCCCCAAGTCTGCTGGCTTTCCGCCGAGCTTGCAAAACCTGGCTGTTCACCCAGGTTTTCGGAGGGGAGGGTGGGGTAGTTGGGTGGGAGATATTTTAAATTCTGTTTAAATTATTTTTATGCTTTTTAGTAAATTTTAATATTGTATATTTTTTTTCTTTTTGTAAGCTGCCCCACGATGCCGTACGATGCTAAGAAATGTAAAAAAATAATAAATAAATAAATATACTTTACAACACCTAGAACCCTTTGTGTCATCACATTGCCGATACTAATGAAACCCTTAATGACATATGTGCCCAAGCGAATTGCTGTTTTTCAGCAACACACTTCTTTGCTATTCATTTTTAAGGTGCCTTCTCCATATGCTTATTCAGTTAAGCAACATCCCTGCTTTTCAGCATTACTGGACCATTCCCATACAATGAGAGACAGTTAACCGAGTTAACTTGCCAGCTTAGAAACAAAGTCACTACGTGGTGAGGTGTTATCACCTGGTACTGTTCTCTTGTCGCACAATAGCAATAACTCCCATGACTCTGGAGCACACTTACAATAAGCAATTTGGCAATGAAAGCCACAAGTAACCATTCATTGTCATAGTCTCCAGCACTACAGACTTTCTCCCTTATCTAGAGGTAGGAAATTACAGCATCTAAACAGATTAGAGATTTAATTTGATCTGTCAACTGCACCATAGAAAGACCAATTCCCTTTTTTCAGCAGCAGTGTCCTGGATGGAGGATGGATGGAGGACAGAGGCCTTGGGCATTCAGGGAGGGATAAAACATGAGGGGAAAGCTGTATTCTTTTTCAAAAGAACTGAGCAAGGTAATGTTACGCTTTGAACCACCAATAAAACCCTGTTTCCTCCCACCTTAACCCCAAGCCTACCAGGTCTCTATTGAAGCATAGATAAAGGTTGTTTTCTTGTATGAAAGAATGTATACAAGTGTAGCTGGAGACAGGGTTATCTAACTGAAAAGCTTAAAACTGCTTGCAATGGAAAAATAACCTACTTTAACCTTTTTTTTAAATGGGCTGCCGCTGCAGGGGCAGTCCATAGTCATGCCGTTGTGGGGATGGTGCGAGGGGTGTGTGCAGACGGACGCACACCCATCCCCCCGCATGGAATAACCTACATTTTAACCAGTTGTTCCATGCGGGGGCCGTGGGTGGAGGTGTATGTTTCGCAGAAGCACACATTTATGTTCACGCACCCGCCGTCGCCACTTTTCATGCGAAACGCACTCTCCCATGACCACTGGGTGGGTGGGCATGAGTGGGAGTGTCTCACTTAAAAACGGTCTTTGTTTCGAACTACTGTTTAGAGCATTGTTTTGGTTTTTCCTTTTCTATCCTCCAGATTTGTAACCAAATCGGTTTACTTTCTTGTATTTTGGGGGAGTTCTTTAGGAACCAATATTGTTCTTGAAAGTCACATTTGGTTTTCAAAATTTGCTTAAGATAGCAAAGTATTCTAGTTTTCCGTGGCTCAGTTCCCAAGGACTCTTAAAATCCAGAGGCAAAAATATTCTTCATTGATAATTGGAGACTCCAGCCGTGTGTCACCTGCACTGTCCCTTAGCATTGCTGGAGGTCCCATTTAAGTGAATGGCACTATGGGCTAGCAGTATCTGCACTAAGCAGCTGGAATTGTGCATCGTCCGTCCTGTATCTAGAGACGTTGTGAAGACTAAAGATTCCTTTTTCCTTCATCTCCCTGGACAGCAGTTCTGATATTGGATGTTCACATCTCCAGTCAACAGGAAGCAGACCAGAACTCAAAATCCAGAGTGTGATATCTAGGGAATGCCCTTGCTTGGGAGTCTAATTTCTGTTCTGCCTTCGAACTCCTAGGAGCAGACCTTGTGTGTTCCATGGTTGTGAGAATTTTGCTAGGCCTGTTGGCCTGTTGGTTTGTTTGTTTTTCACCATTGAGACTTGGGGATCATGGTGAGATGACTGTCTCTCATTTGTATGGGAACAGACCAGTGATGCTGAAAAACAGGAATGTTGTCTAATTGAATGAGCAAGTAGATTAGGAACCTTAAAAGTGAATAGCGAATGAGAAGAGTGGTGTTGCTCTGGCCATTTATTTACTGGTTATTGGATTCTCTTATTAACTGCTCCAATCAGTAGCTAAAAGGCTAAGGGAAAAATGTCAATCACCTGTACTTCAAATTAGACTCTAGGTAAATCGGGTTGGGCCACCATAAACTGAGGCACACAGAACAAATAAACCCTCTTGCAAATTTTGTGACATCTTTGCTGATTCAGAAACATTGAGAAAAAGTAAGATGTGTAAAATGTTGAGTTTCCTATGGAGAACGACAGACGTGCATATATCTAGAAACAGCTATCTGTCTGTCTGAGATAGAAATAGGAGTCCTTATGAAAGCAATTATGTCACAAGCACAGTGTAGCTTCACTGAATAAATCTGTCGGGTGCAGAAGCAGCTGGTTTCAGTGTAAAGAGAAACATTACAGTAAAGAAAATACAAAAAACAGCATAAGAATTTGGCAAGGTGTTTGTACGAGATTTTCCCTCTTGCTATTTAATCAAGTACCATGCAGATACTTGATGTAAAAATTAGGACTGAAAGCATGAATTGTTTAGTTGGTCCAATTAATGCATTGATTACAGATTAAAAATTAAAATGTTTAATTTAGCAGCAATAATAAATTGTGTTTGCTAAGACTGCAGTCCACATGCCACTTACTCCAAAGTACTCCTCCGAGTGGCTTGTGGATCAAGGTCTAAATCTGTATTGGGTTCCATGATATTTTTAGTTTATTTTTATTTTAATAATCTGCCATATGCAGACGTCCAAGGGCCGTGCTTTCTGTCTAGATTGCAAGAAGTGTCCAGATGTGGAAGGGTCAAAATGCATGTCCCGAATAAAGAAGGATTTGTGTACTGATGGCTAAGATATGGAAAGTTATACTGCAGTTCATTGATTAATCAGTTAAAATCAACGCAGCGAAAATTTTAATTGGTTGCTAGCCCTGTTCAGAATTTTTGCACTTTGTGGAATTGTGTTTGACTGCTCGCAAACTTGATTTAGATGTGTTCAGTCTTTTTGGTTTATAGATCTCAGGTGAGAGACTTAGGCAGTTTTCAAACGGGCTGCTGTGGGTGGGGGGATGGGTGTGCGCCCGCAGTGGGTGGAGGTGGGTGTGCGCCCAGTCCCACAGGCACACACCCATCTCCACGCACGGAGCAACTGGCATTGGAGCCCGTTGCTCCATGCGTGGGTGATGGGTGGAAGTAGGTGGAACGTGGGAGCGCACACGCACCCCCACCCAGTGCGGGTGCCATTCCTATGGACGCCACTGCACACCCACTGTGAGTGTCGTTTGCACAAGCGCCCCCCCGTCACACATGTGTGCGGGGGGAGGGGGTCACCATAAGAAAAGACCCAAAGTAGTTAACATAATATCTTTTTAGTGGACTACCTTCCATTGGTGAGAGTCGGCAAGCTTTGGAGCTTGCATGGTTTGTTAAATTTGAAAAAAGCCTTTTCCTTATTAATACTAATGGCCTGTGTAACTGGGTCACAGAAAGGTGAAGAAGTGAGAACCCTGAAGCATTACTGGTATACCTCCTGGCCAGATCAGAAGACCCCAGATCAAGCCCCACCCCTGTTACAGCTAGTGCAGGAAGTGGAAGAAGCCATGCAGCATGCAGAGGAGAAGAATGCCCCAGTCATTGTTCACTGCAGGTAAGCCAGTGCTTTGGTAAACCTCCACGGTGTGTTTTGAACACAGAAGAGCCAAGGAAAGCTGTCGTGCAGTTGCTTAGCTTCATGGTAGCTTCTCAGTCAATATTCACCATCCATTCACAGCTTTAACATTAAACTTTCACTTTGCCTGCTTGATGGGCTTTCCTGGCTGTTGGATCCAGCTTTAGGGGTAGTCAGTAACTTGGGGTGTTAAATTTAAGGGGATGCAAAATGTTATGTTTAACGGAACATTAAAAAAATTATGTTCCCAGGAGAGTCCCCTCCCTCACCTATCTTGTATGCACTTATCTTATATGCACTTGGTGCACACCAGGGCTTACAGTGTAGGTATTTCTTCTGCTTCTCCACAGGACAGCTCATCATTAGGGGACTAGGAACCCTCCCTCCTCCACATGTTATGCAAACCCACAGCTTAAGGGAAAGATAACTTTTGGTTCATTTTGCCTCCCTTTTAAATTAATCGCTAGGAACTAGGAAGTTGGGACCTTGTGCTAAATGGTGGTGTGGGGACCGCCTCCTAATGTACAAATGTTTGAAGGAGAAACAATGGGCGTTTTTACACATACATTTCTCCTGCATGTTTGCTGTTACATCCTGTACATCCTGATGCACATTTCTGTGTGTCTAAATCACTCACCCAGATCTTAAACATCTGGCTCTCTGAACTTCTACATAAAACTTCTCCCAGAATGTTTGTGTGTAAAAAGTTCTCCTGGTAAACTGCTTTGCTCCAGGGACCTGTGGTCACTTGGTTTCCATGGCAGCCCCTCACGTCTACAGCTGCAGCTACTTTAGGCTGCCTGAGGGCTGTGTGTGTGAAGAATGCATCTGGAACTTACTTGTGGACTTGTAAACCCAGAAGATTGAAAGACCTGCACTTTAAGGTGTGTGTAAAAATGCCCACTGACGAGTCCATTAGAAAAAGGAAATTGTTACCATAATTTGTTTTTTAATGTTCAGTTAAACATAACATCCTCTTCAGGGGTTGGGGCTCCCTGCACTATAGGCTTGCGTTCATGCTAGAGTTTATAGTTCTTTTAACAGAGATTGCTACCCCACCAGTTTCCTTAGCTAGTGTACGGGGACAGGATTTTTCTTGTTTGAAATTTATTGTAACAGGACATTGTCTGATGAACAGCTGCTTCTCTCTAGTTGTGCCTAAATCACTTTTATGTCAGAGTTTTTAACATGCCAAATGCACTAAACCAATGTTCTTCCGGAGTAGGAGGTGATGTATGTACTCCAGTCTATAGGCATCAAGGGACACTTCACATCTGTGATCTGTTGTGGCATGACCAGTAGTGAGAGATTGCGGCAGTACTACATTGGTTTGAAACTGAAGTAAGAAGAATGCTACTGAAGTGAAGTAGTTACACCAATTTAATTCAATCTCAGTAGTTACTTCAGTTTCTTACTCTTTGTTGGAGCATGCCCATTGTCTCAACATGGTTCTGAATAGAGAGAGAACTTGTCTACACAATTCAGGGTCCCCATGCTAGAAATGTGCTAGCAGGACTGGCCCTATTGAGGGTGGGGGCAGAGGTGGGGCCCAGGGTGGGAGGACAGGTCCTGGGATGGACAGGGGCCAGAGCAGGGTCCCTACACAACTGATAGCTGCAGCAGCGCTACTTTTTCTACTCTCCCAGCATACCCCCTCCCCTCGCTGCCTTCTTCTAGAAGTGCTCCTCCCCTGCTTGCAGAAGCTCCGCTCAGAGCTATAGAGCGCTGCACCATGGCAGGTGCGGGAAGCGCACTACTGAGCAAGATTCCCTTCCCCCCCCCCCCCAGTGATCTGCTGTGGTACAGTCTGCCGCTGCTATGGTTATACTTGGGGCTTCTGTGAAGAGGAAGAGGGCACTTCTGGGAGAGGGCAGCAAGGGGAGGGGGTGCTTCCAGAAGAGAGGAGAGTGCAACACAGAGCTGGGCCACTGCAACCGACAGTTGCATGGGACCTTGCTCTGACCCCCGTCCATCCCAAAATCTGCCCCTCCCATCCTGGAATATTTTGTGGGTCCCTTTCCCCTGTGGGGTCCAGGGCAGTCACTTTGGGTCACCGCCACAAGGCTGACCTTGCCTCCTAGATTCAGCTACCCCCGAGCCCAGTTGTCACATGCATACTTGATGCCAGTGCTTTTGTGTTCTGACTTTAGCAATGTTTAGATGGAAGAAGGTTTGTTGGCAATTGTATGTAGTAATTATTCTTGAAACTGCTCACTTAATTATTTAACATGCAGAAGTGTTGACAGCTGTGCTGCTCATTCTCCATTCAGTTGCTAATAGGAGTTCACACCTTCTCTTTGCCACTATGATGCAGTAGATGTAAGAACAAAATCAACTTCGGTCATTAATTGGGTAGAAAGCATAATATCTTCGCAGTTATAAGCGGTTGAGAGAGGGTTGTTTTTCCCCCCCTAAAACTGTGAATTCTTGTGTGGTGCACAGTTCCACAGTTTTGAATGACACAAGATTCATTGTATTCGTAGCTTATGTATACATAATTACTTAAGCAGTCTTTTCCCATGAAACATATGAATGAAAATGCACCTGAGTACCTGCTGGATTGCTGAGACTTGCAAAACTGGGATAACTCTCCAGCTGAACCTAACCAAAGGAAAATGATTATGTGCTGCTTCTCATATTTAAAGTGACTACCTGATTTATCAGGCCCCAGAGAGGCTAGATATAGCACCAGCAATGTAGCTGGCACTGTACAAGCATTAATTAGAGACAGGTCCCTGTCCTGAGGGACTTACAGTCTAGGAGAGACAAGGGAGAGGGGAACATCAGAACAGAAAGGGATACATTCACAAAGTTGAGAATTTGCAGGTGCACATGCTTAGCTTACTTACAGGTAAGAATGAGACCCTGAATGATAAGGACAGTAGGAGTTGCAGTCTGTGGAGGTGAAGAGCTAGGGAAAGCCTGGCAGAAGACCTAGGTTTTTTGGATTTGGAGATTTTGAGAGAGCAAACCGTGTCTTCCAGTAGGGAGTGGCACAGGAGAAGGGGCGCAATGGTTAGGGAGCAGGAGGTTCTGGGGTGGGGGAGGGTGGTAACAGAGGAGCAGCAAATTCCCAGGTGGGAATGTAGTGGGAAATGAAGGCAGAAGGATAGGAAGGAACAAGGTCATAGAAGCCATTTATGATTTTAAATATGCATCATTTAATATAAAGTAATTCAATCTGCAGATGCCTTTTGGGAAAATAATGGCTATACTTTTCTATGTGCACAAAATCTTGCAACATCTTTATCCTTTGATTACGTGCTAAGAGAGTGAAGCTGCTATTACTGAAAGACCACCAGATGCTGCCTCCTTACTAGATACTGCAGTGATGAGTGCTGGGTTGGTGGTTAGTGAAGTCTGCTTGCAGAGACTTTCCATATACAGCACACCCCTGAAGCTAAATAGGTGCATGACCCTGCCAAACTGTTATCATGCAAGTAGCTAACTCCTAGGAGAGCCCTGCTTGGGCTCAAAAGTCAGGCCTGAGCCAGACTGTGTTGCAACCAACCCAATCCTGGTCCCAATGCAACCAGACTCTTTGGAGCCTGGGCCCAGTGTAACTAGGGGTGGCTCCATCCCCAAGGAAGGTTGTGATGTTGCTCTGTTGGGCAGGGACATGTTGGGAAAGGGATGGGGTAATGACTTTACATAGCCCCACCCCTGTGGTGTGCCATGATGACATGGTGTTCCATGAAGGGCAGAAGGCACACCAAGAAAAAGGTACAGTTAGGGCATCCCTTGGCGCTTTTCCTGACATGGCTTCTCCCCTGCGGAGTGCTTTGATGTTAAGGCGGTCCACGGGGCAAGGTCTTTCACCCGTGTGTTAACATGACTCCCAAGCCGAACCAAACCAAGCAGGGCCATTCAGGTCCCATTGGGCTCAGTTTAGCCTGCAGAGCTGTGTTCCGGGTGAGCTGTTCCATGGGAGCTAATGGGAGTATATGTGTTCATGTGCACACCTTTACACACACGCCTATCCCTTGGATGAGATAGTGAGGCAGAGGACGTTTGGCCTTTTTCACATACATTCCGAAAGAAAGATTGACATTCTCTCTCTCTCTCTGTGGGTTTCTTGACCCTTCTCTCTCCCCTCTGCTCCCCTGCCAGTGCAGGGATTGGGAGAACCGGCTGCTTCATTGCCACCAGCATTGGTTGTAAACAGTTGAAGAATGAGGACGTAGTCGACATACTGAGAACAACTTGCCAGTTACGACTAGACAGGTAAGACAATCTTCCTTTCCAAAGTATTCTAATCAGCATCCCAAATGCCACCCTTACACATAGCTTTCTAAGGTCTCTTGGCATGGGAGTAAGTTTTGATCTTTGTGAAAAAGTGAGAGACTTGTTGTTAATCAGACTTGCACAAGGTACCTGGGAAGCTGGACAACCAGAATCCAAAGTGAATCTTGATACATTGGAAAGTTTGGCTGAGAAAAACCCAAGATGAAATTCAATGAAGACCAATGCACAGTATTGCACACAAACTAAACTAAACTGCCTAACTGAGTCAGACCAATGGTCCATCTTAACCCAGTATTGTCACAACCTGACACGGCAGCAGGGGTTTCAAATTCGGGTCCAAATCCAGCTCTTCCAGGGTCTCTGGCAGAGGCCATCCTGGCGTGCTACCTGAGACCTCTCCATAGGAGAGAAAATTAAAAGTACAAAATGGGAGATGACTGACTGGGCAGCAGTACTTCTGAAAAGAATCTAGAGATCGTAGTAGATGACAAATCTACTTAATAGAAGTCAACAATATGATGCAACAGCTAAAAAGGTGAACACTATTTTGGGTTGCATTAATCGAAGTATTGCTACAGTCCAAGGCAAGTGATTAGCCTTTTTTATACGGGCCACAGTGCAAGGAGGACTGGTGTGCGCTGTAGCAGCGTGGGCAGTGCGGGGGGGGCAGTGCACGCGGTCATACACCGATCNGGGGGGGGGGGGGGGGGGGGGGGGGGGAGCTAGTGCACATGGGGCACACCGATTCCCCCCTCACACACACACACCCCGCATCTCCACTCACGGAGTTTTGGCAAATTGCTCCATGAGTGAGTGATGGGTAGAGGTGCATGGGTTGTGGGAGTGCGCACGCATCCCCCACTCATCCGCCGCAGCATGTACACAGGGGGCACCCACTCATACATCTCGTATTAAAAAAGCCATTGTTTCTCTCTACTCAGCCCTCATCAGACCTTGTCTAGAGTACTGCATTCAGTTTTGGGTGCCTCACTTTAGAGGGATACTGACAAACTGGAAATGATTCAGGCGAGAGCAATAAGGATTATAGAGGATAGAAGAAGAGGAGCCAGGAATGTTTAGTCTAGAAAAAAGAGGGCTTGTGAGGGAGCGGGGAGGGATAGGGGACATTATTTCACTTACCGAAATGAGACTGGCTGCTTTAAACTAGGGAACAAGAATCAAAATGATTATAATCTCGTGAGAATAGAGAACCGGCAGCGAGATCTCAAAGATCTTGATAACTGTTCAAGATCTCGTGAAATATGTCATGGGGAAAAAACGCTAACCCTCCCCCTGCACTTGAAGGGAAAAAAAGGGAAGGGGCTCTTTTTATCCAGGGGAACTACTTCAGCCGCTGGGTCTCACGGCTGGCTCTGTTCCCGCTCGGCTTCTCTGTGGGGGTGGAGGCAGCATAAAAATAAAAATAACTCGCTGTGTATGCTCAAAATGGCTGCTGGTGCCGTTCTGAGCATGTGTAGTCCTTTCCCAGGCCAGCCAGTCTGAGCATGTGCAGACTGGCTCCCCTTTTCCAAAATGGGGCTGATGCTGACATTTTAAAAATATTTTTGCAAGTGCTGATTCCTCAGGAGTACATACATCTCTCCCTGCTTCTGAATAACACCAGTTTAGTGCTCTCTCTTTGTGCCAACGCTCCAGGAATAAAACAGAAGCAAGACCCAGGCCAGCTACACTGAATTAATTGCTTGTCAGAATGTGGCCTAAAAATAGGTTACACCATCCCAGAGGAATGTCTAAGTACTGTGGTTCCTGCTTAATAGCAGGGGGCTGGACTAGATAGCCCTTGGGGATCCTTCAGCTCTGTGATTCTATGAACAGCTGCTGAGTTTGCCTCCTGCCTTGGTTTCTGTTTAGAGTCCATTGCTGAGCCAGAGCAGCTCCCTAGGAAGTGGGCATTGGCTTTGGATTGAAATTCAAGAACGGTGAGATTGCTTGCCTTCTGCTTGTAGCCCTCCTCCATTTGTAGGCTGGTTTTATAGACCCTTCTCCCTGCTCTTTTCCAACTTGGCCTCTCCACATTTCCAAGAGTTGCGATGTCATGGTGCTTGGAAAAGGGGTGTGTGGCCACATCAGAAGGGGACAGGGAAGCACCTTTGACTTCTCCCATTTCAAGTGCGGCACTGCCCAAAGGGCTCAGAAGATGTAGGGCCAAGCAGGGGGCAGGGTGGTGCAACTGTATCC
Organism: Sphenodon punctatus; assembly: GCA_003113815.1. Classification (NCBI taxonomy): domain Eukaryota; kingdom Metazoa; phylum Chordata; class Lepidosauria; order Sphenodontia; family Sphenodontidae; genus Sphenodon; species Sphenodon punctatus. Next base: position 8,610,661 of record QEPC01003194.1, read on the forward strand.
CCTGGCACCCATGGACATTAACCTTCTATTCCAAAATGAGTCAAACCTTAACAAGAGCACACATCCTAAGACGGTCAGGCCAGATCCTGATCTGATGTAAAACAGCACAACTGGTTTTGACAGGCTTATGCATGTTTCCACATTCTATTAGTCGCTCGTATTCCCATGTTGATGAGCACATTTGTACACAAATGCAGGAATGTCTACATGCAAAACCCAGGTTTGCTGCTCCTAAAAAAACTGGAGCAGAACTCCTGGCTTTAGTTCTAGAGACCTGTGACCTAACCTGAACACGCTCCCACACTCCCTTTTAGTTTGAACAAATCTTCCCCTTCTATTGCATTAACTTCCCTGTTATATTTATACAGTGTAATAATCACATCACCCCATAGCCTTCTTTTTGGTAGGCTAAATAAGCCAAGCTCCTTCAGCCTCATCTCATAGGGTAAGTCCTCCGTCCCTCTGATCATCCTGGTAGCTCTGTGTTGCACTTGTTCCAGTTTAAGTTCATCCTTCTTAAACATTGGTGACCAGAACTGAACACAGTGTGTGTGTGGGAAGGGGAAGGAGCGGCAGCAGAGCAGAGAAGATGATCAAAGGAAGAAATTATTTCCTGTTGTCTGAAACTGGATGGCCACCCTCCTGCTTCTGTTGCCACAACTTGAGGGTGCAGCCTTGCTGCTAATAGGATTGCCTGGGTAGCAATCATCAGTGATGACTAACGTTCCTTGTGGGTCATGAATCGGAGGAGGAAGGATTACAGCATCCACAGCAAATGCTGTAAAAAGATGAATGGTAATGCGCTCTGAAATGAATATTTATTTATTTATTCATTTATTTATTTTTTAAAAAGGATGAGACTTCTAGGAGATGGCATATGCCCCCCACTTTATATGGCCTGGCCACCTCGACTGGCTTGTTATAGCACATGAGGTATGTGGTCCTACTCTCATCCTGCTGGCTTTGGATGTAATGGATACACAATACTTCTCTCTGGCAGGCAGAGTCCTTGTGCTGCAGGAGTAATTCTTCCTGAGAGTAATCAGTTGGTGGCTGAGAGCCCCATCTGCTCTCTTTTAGATTGGGGGCAAGTAGCTTTAATAATCTTCCTGTGGAAACCTGCTGATGGAGAGAATGGCTGCACTTCATTCTCATTCATTCAGGACAGTGGAAGCCAGATCATTTTACTGACTCTGTTCCTGGCTTGACTGCCCTCTCATTTGAGATGTGGGCACACTCTTTCTGGCTGGATCCTGTAACCTCTGGATCCCTCATATCAGGGACCCAGGTCAACGCCAGAGGTCAGGACTGCCCCAAGAGTAGAGTTAAACTGCATAGTTAATTCTGTAACCACAGTTAATAACCATTAGTTACTAAGTGGTAACTGTTCATTAACCAATATTTTAACCAAGCTACCAGATTACCATAATACCAGTTTGTGTTGTTTACTGTGTTGCTGCACTCAATTTTCCTGTCCAGTCTACGGTTATTGGCTAGGTCCATTTACCTACAATTCCTTTCCAGTTTACCCGTT
>QEPC01003194.1:8612294-8653720 GCA_003113815.1 Sphenodon punctatus
GCCCTTCTCGCTTCAGCAACCTCAGCTCGTCGGTATTAATAGGTATTTCAGTTAATCACCAGCACTGTGTGTGGTTACCAAATTAGTTAACCAATTCAGTATCCGGAATTTTGGTTATCAGTTGAGTTACCACAAAAGTTAGGAACTGGGTAACCATGTGGCATCAGGAGCTAGGCACTCTGTCTGAAACAGAAGGCAAGGTGTTGAGCTGGGACGCAAACAGAAATTAAGGGGGCATCCAGGGAGCAGAAGTCTTGTCCTTTCCCCAGCCCAAGCAGGTGCATGGCAAGGCTGGCAAATTGAGGAAGGCTAATCAGGTCACACTGCACCTACTCCTTGCAGACATGTCAGACCAGCTGCTGAGGGGAGAGGCTGACCAGGTGCCCACTCAGGAGTTGGAAAGGAGAGTTTGGTGCCAGAGTCCAGACCACTCCACCAGTGGGGGCAGAAATGGGAGTGGGCACTGTTCGTGTCCAACCAGGAACCAGAAGGTAAAGCTCAGAACATCAGGAGCAAGGTTGATGCAAGACAGGTGCAGAAACAAACTCGGACCAGGAACAAGACAGACACCAGGGTCCAGGAGGGCAACAAGCTAGGTAAGCATCCTGGTGCATTGACACTTCCTGTTTCCTGCTGCTCCATTTATACAGTCCCACTCAGCCACACAATGGCTGCTAGTGCAGAGGGGGTTGTTTGACACTAATGTTACTAAATCAGGACTGCAGCCAGCTCCGCACTGATGCAGTGGTTGGAGCATCTACTGAGGCCCAACTAGCCTGGGTATGAGATCAGTGGTGGCTTATACCGCCGTTGGGCACACACCTGCATCATTCCTGGGTAAGTTGGACTTATTTAAGTTTTATTTTCCATGGCCTGAAACCACTTTGTTCCTAACCTGTCGTAATAGCACTGACACACCTGTAAATTGATGTATGGGCAACAGGATCGGAGGGTGTCCTCTCTTGTTCATCATCTAGAAGCTTTTCACTCATTCTCCCTTGCTTGTTCCTTACTGCAGGTCTGCATTAAGGGACCAGTTGTTAACATACACTTAAAGAAGCTGGAGAGGGTTAACAAGAGAGCAACAAGGAGGATGAAGGAAAAGACCTATGTGGAGAGATTGAAGGAACCAGGAATGTTTCGCCTAGAAAAACGGGGGGGGGGGGGAGTTTGACGGGGGAGAGGTGGAGGGGACATGATTTCAGCTTTCAAAAATGTGAGCGGGTGCTGTAAACAAAATGATGGCCACTTGTTCTCTGTGATCACCAAGGAGAGGACTATAGGGAATGGACTTAAAGGAAAAATGGTGTAGGCTAAACATTGGGAAGAATTTTTTAACTACCAGGACAGTTAAGCAGTGGAATAATTTGCCAAGGGAGGTTGTGGAGACCCCCATCATTGGAGGCCTTTAAAATAGGTTAGACAGACATCTCTCAGGGGTGGTCTAAGTAAGTACTGTGGATTCTACTTAATGGTGAGGTCTGGATTAGATAACACTCGGGGTTCCTTCCAGCTCTAGGATTCCACATTGAGGTAACAGTCTTTGTCTTATGATATTACTGTTTAAGTTACACTGTATTCTTGTTTCACAGTTGCAGCCTGTCCCTTTAAAACTGAGTAGCAAAGCTAGAATAAAACCTGGGTTAAGCCTGGATTTGTCCTTCCTACTAATTAGAATGTGGGCAGCCGTCAGTTCAGTCACCACTTCACGATCTGTTCCTTTTGAAATTGCTTTGCCTACTCACAGATTCTGTTGTCACTTCCTCATTCTCTGGAGATATCCCAGAATGCACTCTTTGGTGGCATGCCAGCAGTACCAGGCAGGTATTGCATTGTCCAATGGATAGGGCAAGAGCACAGGACTGGGAATCAGGAGACCAGGGTGATCTTGGCCAATTTACTGCACCTCTATATTTGTGCTTGTTCTCATGAGCAAAAGTAATTACTCCAGAGGAGTTAAATTCCTCTGGAGTAATCACTTCCCTCTTTCTCCTGTGAACAGGATGAGCAGGGGTTAAATAGTGGTGTGCAATTGGTTTTCGTTTCTTTTAGTAACTAAAATGAATGGAACCCCATTCTTTTAGTTACTAAAGATAAAAAAAACAGATGAATAAATAAACAACTGTCATTTGCTTTCATCCATTTTCATTTGAAAAATTAAAAATAAAATAAAAATCACTGTGCATGCACAAAAGGGCCACCAAAACAGTTTTGCACATTTCTGCCCCTTTCCAAAATGGCACCAGCAGTGTTGGCACCATTTTGGAAAAGGGCAGCCAGTCTGCACATGCATAGAATGGCTGCCCTTTTCCAAAAGGGCACCAATGCTGTTGACACCATTTTGGAAAAGGGTTGCATACGTGCAGACCGGTTCAGCCAACCATCTTGTGCATGCACAGTGTTTNCAGTGGCAGAGTCTAAGGGCTGCCGGGATGCCTCTAATTCTACCCTCACTCACTGAGGTTGGCATCATATTTAGTCGGACAAGGGTCAAAGCCCTTCTAACTCAAAAGTTTTTATGTCCGACAAATATTTCTCGCATCCCCTTTCTATCTTAAGTAGGGGATACCATGGAGCAATACATTGCTCGTGCATTCCCACACATTCCTTTTGATGACTAACATCCCTGATTCGAGTAGAAATTTGGGATTTAGCCTGGCCTAAAGTGGTATATACAAAACTTGATGAAGAAAAGCCCAGACTTCTCAGGCTCTGTACAATAGAGTTATACCATCTATAGGAGGCCAAACAGTTTTCTTGTTCCCTCACGCAAAGACTGGGGAGGCGATCAACTGGCATATCCCGAATCTTAAGCCAGTAACCCAAATGGGCCATCCTGATCTTATCCCCAAGGGCGTCTATACCACATTCAGCCCTCAACAGTACAATGGGGGTACTCCTGGGCACTCCAAGTCCTACTCTCAAGATTTTATTTTGGAGGGACTCCGGGGGAACTGACCAGCCATGCCCCAAATTTCTGCACCAAACAACAGCTGGGGAATCAATTTCCCCTTGAGAAGTTTGAGCAGAGGCTCCATCTGCCTCCCTCCCTTGGAGCTCCAGAATTTTAACAAACCAACTACCGTTTGAGCTCCTCTTATCTTGACTGCCTCCAGATGTCTCTTCCAACTACCACTACTACTAAACAGAATTCCCAGGTACCTGTACGATGTAACCTGGCTTATACCATAAGGGCCCAAAGTCCAGACGTGTTCCCTTGGCCTCCTAGAGAAGACCATGATCTTTGTCTTGTCTCTATTAACTGTTAGATGGTTGTCTTTACAGTAATCATTTACTCTAACTAGCTGCCATCTCATACCCACCCTTGATGTTGACAGGATGGTCATATCATCCGCATATAAAAGGATGTGCACTGGGCGGCCACTAACAGCAGGTGGATGCCCCTCCTGACCCGCCAAATATCCCACTATATCATTAATGAAAAGGGTGAAAAGCAGGGGAGCTAGCACACATCCCTGCTTAACACCATTTGTTGCAAGCATGGGACCAATCGTATCTCCCTGTGTACTCACTCGGACCCTAAGTGAGGTGTCAGTGTATAAGAGACGGATCAGATAAAGCAACTGTGGGTCTATATTGTTAGCCAGCAGTTTCCGCCAGAGGATGGTTCAATCGATGGCATCGAACTCCGCTTTAAGATCTACAAAAAGGGCGTATACCGTTCCTCTCCTCAAGTAAACATACTTAGCAACAATATGGTCCAAGGTGAAACAATGGTCCAACACTGACCTGGTGGGCCTAAAACCCACCTGCTCCTCAGCAAGTAGGGCATTCTCCTCAGCCCAGCACTCCAGCCTAACCTGGAGAAGCCATGCAAACACCTTTGCAACCACATCTATAAGACTTAAGGGTCTATAATTAGCAGGGTCCCGTCTGTCCCCCTTCTTGTAAATAGGCACGACTACACCAGTGTTCCATCCCTGAGGGATGTCCCCAGCCTCAATGATGTTATTGAAAAGGCGGGTTAACACTGGAGCCCACCATTGCCTATGGACATAGAGTAGATCGGAGGGAATACCATCTTCCCCTGCTGCCTTTTGTAAGGGGAGGGAACCCAATAATTCCGACACCTCCGTCTCGGTCACCAGCATCCCTCGGGGAAGGGGGGGGGCACGCACCATAGATGAAGCCTGCCCCTCTGTGTATTTATTAAAAATTCCAAAAAAATGGGCCCGCCAAGTGGCACTGGAAACTGGGGGATCCATAGGAGGAAGACTCCCCTCTAAGCTCCCATTTACTATAGCCCAGAAGGATGCACTGTCTCCTGCTGAAATGGCCCTCTCAAGTTTATCCCATAGGGCTTGACGATGACTCTGCCGTTTGCTTCTCAAGGCTGCCCTATACTTAGTTCGTGCAGCAACGAACTTAATTCGATGGATAACTGTACCTTCCTTAATAGCAACTCTAGCCAATTTCCTGCACTGGGTCCTCAGGTACCTACATTCACTGTCGAACCAGGTATACAATTTCTCCTGGCATGGTGGTCTAATAAGTGAAACAAGAGTATCCCTCACAAACCTCACCAGACTCTGAAACTGCGGAATACACTCCGCAGATTCAGACTGGCAGAAAGAAGCCTTCCTGCACTCCATCTCGTGGGAGGCAAACAAAATGTTTGCCTTTGTCACCGTTGTTTCCCTCCACTTAATTGCCCTGACCCTAGTGAGCTCTCAATCCTTTGCCAGAGGCTCCTCTTGCTGACTCCAGCCACCCCTCATCCCCAAATCTATAGCAGCCACAATAGGAAAATGGTCACTCGGGCCAGTTGGAAGTACTATACAATCCAACACTCTAAAAAAGAAACTGGAGGGAATTGCAATATAATCGGAGACACTTGACCCCTGAAATGATACAAAGGTAAATTCTCAGGCCAAGTCTGACTTAAGACTCCCATTCAGGAGCCTGTAGTTATGTTTGAATAGGAAATGTAAAAATTGCAGCCCATGTGAATTAAGCACCAAATCCCTGGAGTGTCTAGGGGGCCAAAAAAAGAGTTCCTCATATTGATCAAGCCCCATTGCAGTTGCCCGCATGGCATCAGAGTGCCCTGTTCAGACATTAAAATCCCCTACAAGGATTATAGGAACACTAAGGTAATCTACCTCCCAAAGATGGAAAGCATCCCCAAGGGTTTGCCAAAATGTGTGCCTTTATAAATAGGTCCATAGAGGGGGGTAAGTAAATGTTTACAATTCAATGAAAACTAAAATGTTTGGGGTGATTTCTGCACATCCCCTATTAAATAGCTCTTCTGTTCCCGTAATCTCCTTGCTTGGGAACTTGCAGGAACTTGCCAGCAGTGGGAGCTGGAACAGAGAAGGCAGAGATGATGTGTTCCCACAAACAAGAGGGGAGAGAGTTTAGAAATGCTGGGTGCTTATGCAGTAACTGAAGATTGGTCCTCCGCCCATCTCCAGTGCATATGATAATACCTTCAGAGGTAGGAGCCTCCTTCCTCACTTTAACCATGCCTCACAACAGCCACATGGGAGCACTTCAATTTTGTGGGGGAAATCTCGCAGTCCTGCCTAAGGCTGGCAACATCCCAGTTTTGGAGGCAGTTGTCACCAGAGCCCCTCATGTGATTGTGCACAGCCACTGTTGGGGCGCTCAAGTGTGTGTGCTTCTTTAATACCAGAATTCCTGCCCATTACTGCTGCTAGGATACGTGTGTACAACCAGAGCACCATAGAGACCACATGCAGCTGCCGCCACCACCACCAGAGGAACTGTGCCACTCTCATTCATGGTGCTGGGGCTGCCTCTTCCCCTTCATGACAGGCACATGTGTGAATCCGTGTGCGTGTGAGTGCGTAAGGGTTGGGTCTTATTGGTCAAGAGGGAAGGGTTTATGTTACTCTTTGGCCACTTGAAATGTTGGGAGGTATACTTTAACTCCCTTCTTTGCAAAGTTAAGTATCCTTGCTTTAACTCCCCAGCTCATGGGAACCTAGGGGAGGTTAACGCAAATTAGCATTGGAATCCTGCCCTGACTGACCCTCTGTCATTAGAGAGGATGCTATGTGTGTCTGTGTGTTTATGGTCCCCTTTACAGGGTTGGGGGTGCTATTTGACTTGGACCCCTGGACACAGACCCACACGGGCTCATGGCCCTTGTATTAATGTGCACTGCTCCAGATCACTCCCTTCATACATAATTGAATCTGAAAAAACCACCTCGGGCCCTATGTTCCATCATGAGTCTTAAGGTCATTCGAGAAAGGCCTCCTGCTAATTCCATCATGGTGTCAGGTGTGTACAGCCAAAGCCTGCACTGAGGCTTTCTTTGTGGATGCTCCGCAGCTCTGGAACTCCCTTCCCTTGGAAATTCACCAAACCCCAAGCATCTTCCAGGGGCTATATAAGTCCTTCCAATTTGGCAGGCATTTGGTGGGCAGGGATAGGCTTCAGAAAGGGGTACATATAAACTGTGTTTTAGGGTAATTTCACACGTTACAATACTATGGTGAACCCGCCGTGGTGGCTGCGGTACCGTAACGTCTGTAGGGAGTTCCGCCAGATGTTCACCCCAGTGAGAGTTTGTGGGGAGAGTTTCGGGAAGTGACGCCGGCCGATGTGGTGGATGTCCTGGGGTCTGTGAGGGCCACGTGTTGTCAACTGGATCCGTGCCCGTCCTGGTTAATAAAAGCTTCCGGGGAGACGTTGGGGACGGTGCTGGCGAGGGTGGTGAATGCGTCCCTTCGGCAGGGGAGGTTGTCGCCTTGCTTAAAAGAGGCTGTGGTGCGCCCCCTGCTGAAAAAACCATCGTTGGACGTAGACGCGCTCGCCAGCTACCGACCTGTCTCTAACCTTCCCTTTTTAGGGAAGGTTATTGAGCGGGCAGTGGCGCTCCAGCTCCAGGGTCATCTAGATAATATCGGGCTCCTTGACCCGTTTCAATCTGGGTTCCGCCCCGGCTATGGCACCGAGACGGCGTTGGTGGCCTTGGTGGACGACCTCCGCCGGGAGATGGATGCGGGATGTTCGACATTTCTCATCCTGCTCGATCTCTCGGCCGCTTTTGACACCGTGGACCATGGGCTGCTGTTGAGACGACTGCGTGACCGGGGGGGTCTGGACGGGACTGTTCTTGAATGGTTCCGTTCATTCCTCTCGGGGAGGAGCCAGCGGGTGGTGTTGGGGGAGGAAACATCGAGCCCCCGCGCCTTACCGTGTGGCGTTCCGCAGGGATCGATCTTGTCTCCATTATTATTTAACATCTATATGCAGCCCTTGGGGGAGGTCGTGAGAGGGTTCGGGGTGCGATGTCACCAGTATGCTGATGATACTCAGCTGTACCTCTCGTTTTCTACCGACCCAGACCCTGCTGTCTCGGTGCTATCCCAATGTTTGGAGGCCGTGGCGGATTGGATGCGGCGGAGCAGACTGAAGCTCAACCCAGATAAGACGGAGGTGATGGTGGTGGGGAGGGCGAAGGGGGTGGTGGCCCCCCTGATTGGGGGGGTTTGCCCCCCTGTAGCTCAGCAGGTCCGGAGTCTGGGGGTCATATTGGACGCAGACCTGCGGCTGGAGCGGCAGGTGGAGGCAGTCGCTAAGGCTGCCTTCCGCCAGCTTTATCTGGTACGTAGGCTGCGTCCGTATGTCTCTGGCCCGGACCTGGCCTCCCTCATCCATGCCTTCGTCACCTCGCGGCTCGACTACTGCAACGCGCTCTACGTGGGGCTTCCCTTGTTCTTGGCCCGGAGGCTGCAGCTGGTGCAGAATGCGGCGGCCCGTCTTCTTACGGGGACGGGTCGCCGGGAGCACATTACACCGGTGCTCCGAGCGCTGCACTGGCTGCCGATAGTGTGCCGGGCCAAGTTCAAGGTCCTAGTAATGATCTATAAAGCCCTATACGGCCTTGGCCCCTCTTACCTTAGGGACCGCCTCGCCCTTCGCGCCCCGGAACGACTCCTGCGGTCTGCCGGGGGTGCCCTCCTGGAGGTCCCCCGTGTTAAGCGGGGGGCCACGATGGAGCGGGCATTCTCGGTGGTAGGGCCGCGGCTGTGGAACTCCCTTCCGGAGGAAGCTCGCCTGGCCCCAAGCCTTTTAACATTTCGGCGGAACTGTAAGACCTGGCTGTTTGCCCAGGCCTTTGGGAGGGAGGGTGGGGAGGGAGGATTTTAGTCCCCTACCCATTTATTTTACCTGTCTAGCCCTGTTTTATATTTAATATTTAATATTTGATTGTTTTAAATGAATTTTATTGTATTTTATTGTTTTATTGTTGGAAGCCGCCCCGAGCTGCGTTGCAGGAGGGGCGGGGTATAAATTTGGAAAATAAAAATAAATAAATAAATAAATACCTGGTGGGGACCCCTTTGACCACGCTTCCGAACCTCCGAGCAGCCGGTTAGCTGGACCACAGCCGGGAGTCGGCGTGAGGTAACGTCTGTTACCTCCGCCGATTCTGGGCCGTGGCCCAGACCCCAGGAGGTGGGCGGGCGGCTGGAGGAGTATGTGGGGGGTGGGGTGGGACTGTGCGGCCGCACGTTGCGCCGTGCAGCCCCGATCCCCCTCCGGAATTCGTCTCACACGTCTGTTGATTGGCCGGCCAGATTCTGGAAGGGGATGAAAAGGTGATTCTGTGCCGTGGCCCAAGGGAGGCCCAGCACATCTGAAATCACCCTAAGTTGTATTTTGTAACCTGCCATGAGGCCTCAGAATAGGGCGGGATATAAGTCCAAATAAATAAACATCTTTTCATTTTCTCTTCTGCTTTCCTTTTCAGGGGAGGATTGATCCAGACTTGGGAGCAGTATCAGTTTGTCCACCATGTCATGAGCTTGTATGAAAAGCAATTTTTTAGAGCAGCAGAAGAGTAAAGTATTCCTGGTGTTTCCAATGGCTAAAGCCATGAGAACTCTTGACTGGAGTTAGATCTATTCCAGAGCAGAGACGCATGGTAACTTGACCGTCTTAATTGAAATATATATACATATATATATATATATTTTGTTTTACTTTGATATTGCTTTCTTTTATGTTCTTGTTTGCATCGACACTTAAGAGCTGCAACATTGCTTGTCTTCAACATGTGACAGGACATACGTTTTCACCCCCTTTGCCACTGAAAAAAATGGCTTTTTATATTATAAATAAGAATAGTAGCTTCATTTGTTATAAAACCTAAAAAAAAAATTAAAAAATCCTATGTCTGAGTTTTCCTATTATTTTTTTTTAATAATTTAAGAGATTGACATCCAGTGTGAAACTGTTGGGGTGGGGGAGTGTCATGCCGAAATATGTAATGTATGTTGACTAAGCTTGAAAGTAACTTTTTGCCTTTTCTGATTGTTTTTACATTTTAAAACTACCGAATACTGTGTGTATCATAGACCTTCTGAGCCTCTGCATTAAATGAGTCAAGGTTGATTCATACAGAAATGATGTTTCACACTTCATGTTTTGCTTTTTAAAAAAAACCAAAAAAATCCAGCAGCAGTATTGGATCCATGAGGAAGAAACCAGTTAGCTGAGTCACTTGCCACTTCATTTTGCAATTCACCATAGAATAGCAAAAAATGTGCAGTATGAGAGTGAATATTAAAAGTTTTCATGTTAAGGGAGTATATAGAGGTGTTCTTGGTGGCTCCCACACAATTGTGGAACCCCTTCCCCCTGGATGTTCATCAAAGCCTGAGGCTGAGTATTTTCTGGGGACTGTTTTTTATCTGGCCAGCCATCGGGCAGGTGGGGATTGGGATTTCTAGGTTCTGCTGTTACCTGCCCTGAGCCTTCAGGGTAGCATGAGATATAAATTTAAATAAGTAAATAAGTTGGAAGAAGGAAAAGAGAGTGTAGTAACAAACAGAAATAATGTTTGGCATCAGAGCGTTTCACTGTCAAAAAGCAAAACAACCAAGTATGTGAATATTTATTATTTATTTTATTTTTTATTATTTTATTTCATAGATTTTTACCCCACCCCTCCTGCCTCAGACAGCCCAGGGAGGCTCACAACATAAAAATCATAAGTAGTGTAAACAATAAAACCATAAAAACGATCAGATAGTGCTCAAACAAAAACAAAACCCGCCCCATCCAAAACCAACCCTCTTCCCACCCCCCCACCACAAATGCCTGGTGGAAGAGCCAGGTCTTACACTGACGATGGAACGTGAGGCGATCTGGACTGAGGTGGACCCCCACCGGGAGCGAGTTCCACAGCGCCGGAGCAGCCGCCAAGAACACCCACCTATCAGTCCCCACTCGTCTATAGCACAGAACCTCCAGGAGGGCAGTCCCTGATGACCGCAGGAGCTGCCATGGAGTTCAGGAAGTGAGGCAGTCCCTCAGATAGCTAGGGCCCAGGCCATTGTGGGCTTTATAGGTCAAAACCAGCACCTTGAATCGGGTCCAGAAGACTTGAGGCAGCCAGTGCAGAGCCCGGAGCACCGGTCTAATGTGCTCCCAGTGATCCATCCCAGTAAGTAGGCAGGCTGCGGCATTCTGTATCAGCTGCAGCTTCCAGACCGTCACCATGCGCAGCCTCACATAGAGCACATTACAGTTGTCTGACCTCGAGGTGACAAATGCATGGATAACAGTGGCAAGGTCGGAGTCCGAGACATAAGGGCGCGGAGCTGCCTCACCAGATGTAACTGGCGAAAAGTACTCCTCGCCACAGCCAACACCTGGAGATCCCAGCACAGCTGAGGATCCAGGAGCACTCTCAAGCTCCACACCTGAGATGCCAGAACAGGGTGGACCCCATCAATGACAGGTAATCCCTCACCCAAATCTCCAGACCCACCAATGAGCATCGCCTCTGTCTATTTGGGATTCTGTTTCAATCAGGTAGACCTCATCCAGTCTGACACAGCTGCCAAACACCAGGAAAGCATCGTCCGTGACTGCAGGACTGGAATAAAATGACATGTTTTGTTACAAATTTATATTGCTTGTCAGTTTAAGAATGGTTGTGATTGACAGAAATGTAGCTGAACTTAAAATTGTGCTGTTGGTGATTGAGATGTCCTAGCACAGAACCATGCCTAAATGTGCACATGCACCCTCTCGGACTTGCACACTTATCTAGGCTAAAATTCCTCCTCTTTAACTTTAACTATTCTCTTCAACTATCTACTGCCCACTCCCTTCTTTGATGTGTAACATGTTTTGAGGGGATCTTGAAATGGAAAGCCACTTTTCTGGTGCAAATCCTTTGCATCACTTGGATGGATCCATCCCTTGTCCTTGAGGGCTTACCCTCCTCTTCACTCCCTCCCCTTGAGCTTCTTCTTTTAGTGCTTGAGGGCAAGGACTGGATCCATGGCCCACATTCAGAAACTGGAAAAGGGGTCAAATAAAAAAACAGCGGTAGGCTGGATTTGACCACGGGCTAGTGGTTCCCTGACCCTGCTTTAAGGGAATTTTGTGAAGAGTAAGTTTCCTTTCATTTCCCCCCTGCTACTTTAAACTCATTAAAGTTTTTGTTTGCCTCACCAAGAACAGAGAAAAATAAACAGATGGTGAGGATTTCTTCGCTTCCCTTATCCTCAGCAGGCCGAGGAGCACTTTGCCTTCCTATTACACAAAGTTGAACGAACTTTCTTGTCTTGGAGACTTTAGTAGAGTCAAGAGAAGCAACATATCCAAGACATGAGAAGTAATTGTACAGCTGTATTTGGCCCTAATTAGGCCTCATTTGGGTTACCATGTCCAGGTTTGGTCACTACTTTTTAAGAATGACCTGGACAAACTGGGGAAGATATGGAGAAAAGCAACAAAGGTGATAAATGGCTTAGAATACAGTTTGTAAGGCCTTTTTTACATGGACGGGTGTGTTGCTGCGGCAGGTGGAGGTGGGTGTGTGCCCATTTACACGGGGACACACCCAGCTCCACCTACCGGCACCCATCTCCACCCACGGAGCATCCTCTGTTCTGTCGGAGGGCTCCATGGGTGGAGATGGGTGTGGGTCAGTGTGTGGCGGGTGTTGGTGGGTGGACGGCGGGAGCGCGCATGCACAAACACTTGCCGCCCGTGGCGTTTACGTGGACGTACACCCGCTGCACACCCATTCCTCCACCTACCAGGGGCTGTTTACACAGAAGCACACCCACCGGAACACCGTCTGTGTAAAAGCGGCCTATAATGAAACGATAATGGAGCTGGGTGTGCTTTAGCCTACAAAAGAGATGTGGGGGTGGCTTCAAATATTTGAAAAATTGTCGTAAAGAAGATGGAAATTGTTCTCGATTTGGCATTGCAGGAAGGGCAAGAGGTAATGGGTTTAAATGGAAGAAAAGCAGCTTTAGTTTAGAACTTTGTGGGGCACTGGAGTAAGTAGCTGAGGGAGTATGTGAAATCTTCCTTTTTAAGAGGAAGCTGGCTAGATATTTGTTGGGGACAGTGTAGGGCTAGTGTGACGGAGCATGTGCTAGCCCCTTACATGGGTCTACTCATCACCTTGGCCCCTCCTCTTCTGGAGGCTATCAGCAGACACTAGAACTCTGGTGATCCTCTAGAAGATGCAAAGCAAGAAAGCCCTGAAACCAGAATGATGGGCCGGGAGCTCTCCAAGCTCTGGGCTTCAGAACTAAGATGCCTGGATTTGGCTGGGACCCTGCCTGGGGACTTGCCGTATTGATAGACAGTGGCTGTGTTGGAGTACTCTGAATGGCACTAACTAGGGAAACTGTCTGGATATTTTGGGGACTGAATCTGCAAAGACATAAGGGAACAGCCGCACCCTGCTACACCTAGTTAATCCTGCCTCAGAGCAGGGGGTTGGATGTGATCTTTGAGGACGTTTCCAGCTCTGTGATCCTAAGCCTTTCCTATAGGAATGCAACAAATACCTATGTGTATCACAAACGTACTGTGGGTATTGTTTTCATATCAACCAGCTATATTCTCTCCTCTTTTTTGCCTTGTGAGCAGTTTCATGTGGTGTCCTTTCAGGCACCCACCTGGTAGTGTGGACAGTGGCTGCATTCCCTGCTTCTGACATTTGGCTTGCTATGTGATCCTGGGCACATCACTTTTCTCTGTTGCAGTTTTCTCCAGGTGTGAATGGGGATAATGATACCTGTCCTCCTTTGAAAGGTATGGATGGAAAGTGCTATGTAAACACGAATGGTCCTGGATCTAGAAAAGAAGTATGTACTTGGCTTTAGACTTGTACGGGCCTAATTTCCAGTTACTCCCGAGCCTGGGTGTGAATCTGCAAGATCAGGGCCTAAATGTCGTGATGATGATTACTCAGTTGAGTTACTCACAAAACACTCTTGTCAGTCACCTGTGTGCGCTTGGGAATTATAGCAAAGGTTTTCAAAAGTGACTAGTAATTGGGGGTGACTCAGTTTTTCAGGTGCCCAAAGGGATTTGGAGCAGAGATGCCAGCACCTATTGAAAACCGGGTCTTTAAATAAAGCAGTGGCCCCCAAACCCCTTGCCTGTGAGACCCTATTTTGTTACGTAACTCTAATCCCATGATCCCGGACAGCTACAAAGGCATGCAAAGTACACCAATTATTACACAGCAAGTCTGTGACCTATCCGATCTGAGAAGGCTTGAGAGAGTTTCCTAAATTGTGGTTCCTCAGTTGCTGTCTGAGGTCATGGGTTTATAGTTAAATCTCAAGATGGGGATTTCCATGAGCAAAAGTTTGGAAACCCATGGCTTAGGATATGTTCTCACAGACATGTCAGTTATCTACAGCTTCTTTTCCATGCTGTGAAGTACCCTAGTAGTGGTCACATGCAGGTTCCTGTATTCCAGGGTTGCTCAGTCTCAGGATGGGGAAGACAGACGTTGCTGAGTCAAAGTGGGGTCATTATGTCAGGGAAACTGTGAAGAAAATTGCATGTACAGTTTACAACTTGAACGTATGGGCATTTGTCTGAGGCTAGCACCAGAGCCAGCATAGCCTAGTGAATAAGGTGTTGGATTTATATATATAATATTTATTGCGGCCGAAGCCAGAAAAACATAAAAATATAACACATACAACATGAAAACAACAATCTACATCTAAAGAAATACAACCATAAGGAAAAGGAAAACAACCCGGGCCAGCCTATATAACTAATTTCCCCAGCAACCAGAACCCAATTGCACTAATTGCCAAATATCCAATTTCCTCATTGACTGACTAAAAAAAGACACCAGATAATAATAATAATTTTAACCATATGCCAATAAGACTCCTAATACAGGCCCAAGGCTAACCGTCAATAGGCTGCTTAAAGTTTACAAACAAAGTCCGCAATTTAAATGCTCGCATCAGAAAGTGAGCCACCACTGTTGTAATTGCAGGATCCATATCTGCCAAGGCAAATAATTGGAGGCTCCACTCAGTTCTCCCTGGGAGCCTCCGGAAAACCGGGGCAAGGAGCTCTGTGCGAATAACGTCATAAAGATGACAATTGCATAATATATGGTGGACCGTCTCCACACTTTCAGCATCAAAGGGACACAATCGATCAGCAAAAGGTATAGCCCTCAAACGCCCCTCATAGAGGGCAGAGGGTAGGGCATTTAGCCTCGCGCACATAAATAGGTACCTCCCCCTAAAAGGAATATCCGCAGAGAGATAGGCCGGCCTCTCCAAGGGGGATTTCAAAAGGGGGAGGTAACCCACCATATGGGCCGAAGCTCTAATTTGCGCCATCTCCTCCTGGAGGCTCTGGTCCCACAATCTCCTCAGTATAATATGCAAGGAAACTCCCAAATCCTTACCAGCAAAAAAGGAGGGGGCAAAGCCTAATTTACAGAGAGCCCGCTCCACTGCCCGCTGCCACTGACTCCTATAGGAGTCCTCCCTCCAGTATTTAATTAACCCCTTCCTCTGTGGCACATAAAGCTTGGCCCAAAACTTCATCACCAGAGCCCAAGCTTCCACAGACCAACGACACTGACCACACTCTACCCTGATTGCCGCAGACGGGGTACCCCCAGGTACCCTCAGAAGTCTTTGGAGGAAGCCCGTCTGGAGACTATTTAATTTCCCAGACCATCTCGGAAGGAGAAGAGGCATCCAGACCTCCGCCCCATATAAAGCCTGGGCACGAACCCTGGCATTTAAAACCTTGAGTGCAGGTACTACAGCACGCTTCCCTGAATGAACAAGGAGCCTAGCAAGAGCAAATGCAGAGCCCCTTGCCTTCACCATTGCACCCTCTACATGCCTGCTCCATGACCCACCTGCCTGGAAAAGGAGGCCCAAATAGCGGTAAGTACTTACTTGCCTGATCGTATGTCTACCTACCCTCCAATGAAAGACACGTCTTGAGCTGGAAAAAACCACAACCTGGGACTTATCATAATTGATCTCAAGCTTATTTTGAGAGCAAAAATCGGAAAAACACTGTAACTGTCGCCTTAGACCCACCCTTGTCTGTGACATAACTGCTATGTCATCGGCATAAAGGAGGGCACCTACTGAATGCCCCGCCAATTTGGGGGGGTGAAATGATGTTTCAGCCAGCAGGGGCACTATTTGATTAATAAATAGAATAAACAAGATAGGGGCAAGAACACAACCCTGCCTAACCCCAGAAAAAGTGGGAATATCCTCAGTAAGATGGCCAGCCTGATCCGTCTTCACAACAAGCGAGGAATTTTCGTGCAAAGCACGAAGAAGTCCTAACAACCTTGGTTCTACTCCCAGGGCAGCTAACCTTTCCCATAAAAGCGCCCTGTCAACAAGGTCGAAGGCTGCACGAAGATCAAGAAACGCAACATACAGCCTCCCAGATTTAGCTCGATATTTCTCCACAAGGTGGAGGAGAATGTGACAATGCTCTGCAGTGGAGCGGCCTTGTTGGAAACCGGCCTGTTCCGGGAATATGATATCGTGCTGATTTATCCACAGAAGAAGTTTGGATAGCAGCCATTTTCCATAAATCTTTGCAGCTACACATAAAAGGCTGATGGGCCTATAGCTTGCAGGGTCAGCACCATCTCCCTTTTTAAATATTGGGACTACCACAGCTCTGCTCCATATGGCTGGGAGTCTGCCTGTATTATTTATTGATGTAAACAGGGCGGCCAACCTAGGAGCCCACCAGTCAATGGTATCCTTAATCACATCTATTGGGATAAGGTCCAGGCCAGGGGCCTTACCCTTCTTAAATGTGCCGACAATCTCACTTACTTCCAAGGGCAAAACCGGGGGCCAACGAGGCGCATTAATCCATTCCCGATCCAGAACGGGGGACCCGAGACTAATCTGGGATCCCGCATAAAGATCACGAAAATATGCAACCCAAATCTCATCCAAGATTTTCACAGGAGATCGACCGGGCCCAGGCCTGGAATGCCTGTTCATTAACATCCAGAACCGCCGTCCATCTTTGGAGATGGCCGCCTCCAATACCTCATCCCAATAGCTATCCCAATAAGCAGCCTTCTTGGCTTTAAGCGTTTCCTTATATAGCCTCCTGGTCAGAAAATACTGCACAGGAAGAACCCCCTCCCCAGTCCTCCTATATTGCTTATAAAGCACAACCAACTGACTCCTAAGGTCCAAACACTCCCTATCATACCAGCCTTTTGAGTTTATAAGTTTACGCTGGTAAGGAGCCAAATCACGGATCATAGCAGCCAAGAGAGCAGTCAAATCCTCTATCGTCTGTAAGAATTGGTCAGTAACCTGGCAACCACCTTCCTCCAAATCATATACCACTGCCCCAAGAAAGACCCTAATTTGGGCAAATCTTGCGGGATTAAATCTAATTGTTATATGGCGGGGACCATCCCGCGGCCTATTGCTGGGTGATGAGACTCCCCCCAAACATCCAGAGAGAAGAAGCTCCAAAGTCAAGGGAAGATGATCACACCCTTGGCAAGTGTCTACCGTGAAATGCCCAATCAGTGGAATTACATCCGGGGATACAGCCATGTAATCCCCAACACTGGATCCCATGGGGCTGAGATATGTAAATTCCCCAGGGTACTAATCACTAAACCCAGTTCCATTTAGGGTGTTGGATTTAGACCTGGGAGACTAGGATTTTGTTTTTGTTTGTTTATTTATTTATTTACCTCAAATTTATAGGCTGCCCCCTCCTGCTACTGCAACTTGGGGCGGCTCACAGCATATTTAAAAACACATAAATAAACAACATCATAAAAAAATCAATAAAATATCCCATGGCAGTAGAAATAACTCCCCACCCTTCACCCGTCTCCCTCACCAAAAGCCCAGTGGATCAGGTCTTATATTGTCTATGGAAAGAGGGGAGGTTTGGGCCCAGGCAGGCCTCCATTGGGAGGGAGTTCCACAGGTGTGGCCACTGAGAACGCCCTCCTCATTGTCATCAGCTATGAATTCACTGGGTTGCCTTGGCAAGTTGCTATCTCTCAACATCAGTTCCCCATCTGCAAAACAGAGGTGCCAGTACAGGGTTGCAGTGAGGGGAAACGAGGTAAGGACTGTAAAGCACTTTGAACAGTGACAGAACAATCCTACACCTTTAAAGTTTATGTGAAAGATTACATCCTGAAAATGCTATCTAACATTATTAGTAATAACTAAGGTTTCTAGTTTTTCTCTGCCAAAAAATTGGAAATACTCTTTAAAAAAACAAAAACAACCTCAGTTCCCTGATTAAAAACATCAAAATCTGTGTTTTCTGCCATTAAAATTAGAAACTGTTTATTGCAAATTATTCATATTTTTGGTCATCTAATCCAACCCCCTTTGTCTCAGGGACCACTTTTGAAAATTAGTATTAGTATAAGCTCCAAGGGCCAACTTCACAGACAGCTGCTTGTTCAGTATTTGTGCTACTCAAGGAAGCAAAAGAAAAGTAGCTGCAAGTAAAAAAAATAAAATAAAATCACAACTCATTCCTCTCTCTGTCTTAGGTTTGACATTCATAGTCTCCTCCTTCCCCTTAAAGAAATCCTACACACACACACACACCCAGCAGCAGAGTTTACCTCCATCATCCTGAATTACCCACCCCACTGGGCTTCCAGGATCTATCCCACAAACCCAGACTTTGTTTTCCCATCTCAAAATCAATTTCCCAAAAGAAATCCCTCTCTTTCTTGGCAGCAGCTTACTGCACTCCATGAAAGCAAGTCCTTCTCTTAAGACACAAGCAATACTCCACGGGAGAGGTGGGAGTGCCACTCAAATCCCCTTCTTTCAGACAGCCCCGGCAGGGACCCCAGTTCTCTCCCTCTGTGGGTGGGGAGGGGGTGCCACTCCAATCCCCCTCCTCCTGAACAGCCTTGGAACAGACTCCCAAGTTTCTTCTGCCTAAGAAGTTTCCGCTGGCAAAAACTCTCGGCGAACTTTTTGCGTCCAATCTCCTCTCTAGCACAGGCAGGTGCACACCAGAACTTTAAAGTGCTTCCGCCTCCTGCCGGTGGCAGTGGAAATTTAAAGGAAGCAGAAGCTCTTTGAAGCTCCGGTGTGCTCCTGCTGCGTCAAAGAGAAGAGATTTGGCACGAGAAGGTCACAGTGAGTTTTTGCTGGCAGAAGCTTCTTAGAAAAACCTGAAATCCCATGGTTTTCTGTGCTAAACAAAAAAACAGGAATTCTGATAACTTCTTGAGGAGAGGGACTGTGTTCACACAAGACAAGATGAATTGCACTATATTAATTGAAACTGACAATGGGCATTTTTACATGGGAGATATTTCTCCCACAGCTTAAAAATCCGGTTTGAGGCAACCCCTGCGGGGGGAATTTAGGTTCTCCTTGCCAGACCAGAAGTTGCCCGGGCGCTGTTGAAAACAGCGACGCCAGGCGACTCCCAGAAGTTTTGAGATGCTTATCGCCACATCCAGGAGATAAGCGCTTTTTTCTCCTCCCCCCCCCCCCCCCAATATTATAATGATGTGGGAAAGACTCTATGCACTTATTTAGCCTTCCGTTTGTTTTTCCAGCGCATTTGGGGGCAACCAAAACCTCCCTTTACAACCTCGCATTTGAAATTACCTACGTAAATCCTGTGGTAGGAATGTCACTCCAGCGCATATTTTGGGTTCAGTGGGGAGCAGACAGAGCAAAGCCAACATGAAACTGACATGATACTGACTAGGGCTTCCTCTTGCAGCTGCTTCTCTATTTAATCCAAAACCGACATGAAACTGACTAGAGCTTCTTGCAGTGGCTTCTCTCTATTTAATGGGGGGAGCTATCAAAGTTGCTAGTTCTGGGTGTAAGAGGGGATGGTGGGGGGGATTAATTAGCGGGCAATCGTCTGTTTGCAATTCGGCTAGACCCGTCCCTTCTCCACCCCGGAGGAGGTGCTCCCCTGTGGTGGGAATTGTGGTTTGTGCTCCCCTGGGGTGGGATTTGCGGGTATATCAGAATTGTGTGACTGTCAAAGGCGCATTCTGTAAAATTGCGTAAATACGCAAAAAAAGGTGTGAATAGTGCATGGGTTTATTTAAGCGCATTTTGAAATTGACTGCATTTAGAAAAACCAGCATTTTTGTGTATGTGTGAATGTACTCAGAGATTGTGATATTAAGTTNGGGGTGGAGCCGGCATCTACAAAACGCAAGCAGGCCGCCAGCAGCGCCGGTGGCACGCACCAGTGCCGCGCCCCTGAGGGTTGCAAGCACAAGGGCGTGCCCTTGTGCGCGTGGACTTAGGCGTGGGGGCTGGCGGGGCAGTCTGTTGTTTTCTGGATCGTTTTGATTGTCACATCTTGTTGATGGCGACAAGTAAACGTGAGAGGGGAGACTCCCTAGAGCAACCCCCTTCTCGGACCCACAACACCAAGCAGCGGAAGATTGACAATTATTTTCCACTACAGGAAGTAAGACCCGTTGGGGGCTTTGCTGGATGCATTCAGTCGGAGACTTTCACAGCTGCTCTCAGGAACTTTAGACTCAGAGGTAATCAGGCATGGAACAATGTTAAATTCAATTGTTCTGCATTCCTCAGTCCACCGTCCTAGATCAGAGCCCACCTCCCAGATCCACAATTCCCCTCCACCTGTCGGATCGCAGGCAGGTGGAGGGTTGGCGACTTTTCTGGCAGACCATCTATTGTTGACAGGTGACACCTTGAATTTTGTATTGACTCGTATTGCAAATCTCCAGACTCTTATGAACTCACTGACCGATCGTGTGTCAGCCATTTATCCAGCTGTAATGGATCAGGCTCTGACTCAGGGGGGAGGGGAGGTCGTATTGGGGAAATTACCATCTATTTTTGCCTCAGACGTCCCTCGGGGCCCGAACCAAGCTGTGCTAGCTGAATGCCAGATGGAGGATGGAGGCCTTTTAAAAGCCATATCGAATGTATTAATTTTTTCTGTTTACCCTGTAAGAGGCTGACCTAAACTCAGGTGGGAGACTAATCTTGATGTAGCAGAGCATATAAGATTGCTTTTAAGACTGAGGGTCACAAGGCACGATTTAGTATCCGTTGACCATTTGCCAGCTGCAAGAGACAGATCGTAATGGTGACCTTTTTGACAGTGCCTTTGATCAACAGTATTTTGTCCCAAAGAGAGGTCTTAGGAAGGAAGGGCATTTTTATATCCAGAGTATTTCAGACTCCTCTGGGCCAGGATATACTGGCACCTATTCAAAGTCTGTGCCTGGAAGAAGCTCCTCAGGGTATGTCTCAGCCAAAGTGCCTCCCCCAGAACGTCCAGCAAGAAAGGAGTGAGGGGGAGCCAGGGTCGCAGGAAGCTCAATCGAGGGCCTTAGTCCAAAAGAATAGCATGACCCGGGATGAACACAGTATGGACATTGGGATCTTAAGCATTAAAGAGTCCCCTATTAAGGAACAGACCCCATTGTACAGGTTAACATCAGGGGTTCTGCCCCACCCCACCCCCACCCCCCCATCTACACCAGTTAAATTGGTTGAAAGACTTGAGGCAGTCCAAAGACAATTACTTTCACTAAGACTTAGGAGGAGTGGTCTGGAGGTTAGCGGGAAAGAACATTCAATAACCCTCCCCACCTTGGGAGGGAGTCGTACTTTAGTCCCCAGGGTAGACCATTTGAGCATACGGATTTGGGGGCTTCGGTTCCTGTACCTTCCTTCTCCTTAGGCCCTTGCCCACATAAGGCCGATCAGGCCTGCCGGCTAGGTGGGGAACTGTGTAAGTCTGCCCCAGGAGGAGCCCCAGGGAGCTTCGATTGAGGGCAGGAAGTATGTACTGCCATATGAGGGAGAAGACTGTACCTCTAGGAGTACCAAGGTGATTTTTAGACAGAGGGAAATGCGTCAGATGGGTCAGCTGAATTTGATTCCACAGGAGGATTTCCCGGGAGCCCCACTAGCGGTCTCTAGTCCAAACAAAAGTGTCATACAAAGGTCCCCTTCCACTCAGACTTCTTCTCCAGGAACATGACTAGGCCAGGACCCTCGGGGAAGCCTTACTATAATATCCTGGAATATTGTGGGCTGGAAGGCTCGCTGCCAGGATTTTGATTTTTTGCTGTTCCTGGGCCAATATGATATTATTTTGCTTCAGGAGATATGGTTATTGGGGAAGTCGATTGATATGTGTCTGAATGGTTTTAATGCCTTTTGTTTGGGGGCCATCCCATGCTGGTGGGAGGGAGGCCCAGTGGTGGACTTGCTATGTTGGTGGCAGCAGACTTAGGAATACAAATAAAGGAATTGGGAACTTACAAATCTAATTTTGCCTTGCATCTTTGTGCTCTAGCAAATGGTAGGAAGTTTCTTTTGGGAAATGTTTACGTTCCCCTGCCATATTCTAGCTATTACTCAACAGACATTTGGATTCAGATGACCAACTTACTTGTCAAGGTGCAAGAAGACTATCCCAGGGTGCCCCTTTATATAGGAGGGGATTTTAACACCAGACTAGGGAACCCTGCAAGCTTGGGGGAAGACCCTTTTGTAAATGATATGGAGAGCCCTTTCTGGCTGCCCCCTTGTTTGTCCAAGGATATACATGTGAGCCAGAAGAAAGCTAGTATGGAGCTCCTATTGGACACCTTTGAGTTGGCAGTGGTAAATGGCTGGGCCCCTGGTGACACAGAAGGGAACTTCACCCTACATACACGCCAGGGGTCTAAGTGTAATAGATTATTATTTTTTTAGTATCTGCTTCCGATTTTGACTCTCTTGTTAAG
The DNA here is from genome assembly GCA_003113815.1 of Sphenodon punctatus. NCBI lineage: Eukaryota > Metazoa > Chordata > Lepidosauria > Sphenodontia > Sphenodontidae > Sphenodon > Sphenodon punctatus. The sequence goes on from QEPC01003194.1 coordinate 8,634,355, forward strand.
ATGGAGGTAGTTTTAAGATCGGACACCTGCCATTTGCCACTCCTTTTGGTGCTTAGGGAAGTTGGTAGGGGCTCTGCACTCCAGCCAGACGTGGGGCAGGAGTTGGAGGGGGGACAGAAAATAGAACCCAGGCTTAGGAGGAAGTGCCTTGAAGTCCTTACCGTGGATTTTGGGCGCATGATGGAACAGCAAGAGACCAAGGAGCTTTGCCAGCGATCAATACAGAGGGAGGGTAGAGAGTCCCTCCGGTTTGATAGTCTCCTTCAGCTGTTACACCAGGTAATTTTCCAGGAAATAGTTCACCAGTCAAACCAGGGGAAGACGGTTAGACCCCCTTCTTGGTTTGATGGTGTTTGCCGGGAGGCAAGATCTCGCCTTAGAAGATCCATGAGGAAATTAAAAGTATTCCCGTCTGCCCAAAATCGAGGAAGGGTAATAATCGGAAGGAGGCAGTATAGACATCTAATAATACGCAAAAAGAGAGCATATAACAGGGCCCAATGGCAAGTGCTGCATGAGGCAGCCTCAAGGAAGGACACAAATAAGTTTTGGACTTTGATACGATTGGGGGGGGCAGGCATACTTTGCAGGCTCCTTTGATTCCAGCCAAGGCCTGGGAAGCCTTTTATAGTGCTTTATATTCAGCTCCGCCTTCCTCAGAGATTTGAATCCTGGCCTCCAGTTACTCCAGAGGAAATTGGTACTCTTATTCAGGGGTTAAAGGCGGGGAAGGCCCCAGGCCCTGATGGAATAACAACAGATTTGATCAGGCGTTTCCCTGAGTGGTGGGCGGCTATACTGACTCTGCTTTTTACAACAGTCAATGAGTCCGGGTTAATCCCTAGCTCATGGTTGAGGAGCATGCTTGTTCCAGGGTGACCCTCGACTTCCAGCGAACTATCGCCCGATCAGCCTGCTCAGCGCGATAGGCAAACTCTATGCCCGGTTTCTTCTTGAGAAGCTACGAGCATGGACTGCCGAGACCCAACAAATCGCGCCTGAGCAGGCTGGTTTTTGTGCAGGGAAAGCCACGACAGATCATATCAGCTTACTATCAGCATTGACCCAGAAGTATACCACCCACAATGGCAAATTATACCTAGGGTTTATGGACCTTGAAAAGGCCTTTGACTCTATTAACAGGGAAAGGTTATGGCTAAAGCTCAGGAGGTCATCCATAGAGCCAAGACTCTTATATCTGATGATAGTTACATCAGGAGAATTTGCTCCAGATTAGGACAGATGTGCATGGGTCCCTTTCTGCACCTGTCCAGGTGAAAAGAGGTGTCAGGCAGGGTTGCCTGCTGGCCCCAGTGCTATTTAATCTTTATTTAAATGACCTGGTTACATTTCTGAATTCAAGGGATACCCATGCTCCTGTGGTGGCACAAAAAAGCCTTCCAATTATGCTCTACGCTGATTATTCTGTTCTGCTGTCGTGAACTGCCATAGGCCTTAAGAGACAACTGACCTTATTTAGTGATTATTGCGAAAGGGAATCACTGACTATAAACTACTCTAAATGCAAGGTTCTGGTTGCAGGCTGTAAGAAGAACAAGGGCACTAATGCTTGGCTCATAAAAGGGAACATCATTACCCAAGTTCAAGCTTTTAGATACCTGGGGGTCACCTTTTCTGCAAATGCCTCCTGGAAGCCCCATGTTGAGCAGGTAAAAGCCCAGTGCAGAAAGTCTTCTGCTGCAATTCTTAAGTTCTATTTTGGGCGGGGGGGGGTGTGTGAATGGTAGCCCCAGCGCTATCCTTATTTTAGGTGAAAGTACTTCCCCAGGCCCTGTATGCAGCCCCGGCATGGTGCTTAGATTATAAGGACAAGCTGGAGAGCATTCAGAATGGCTTCCTGGCATTGATTCTGGGCATTCCTAGGGGTTCTCCCCAGGTTATTCTCAGATTCGAGACAGAAATCGTATCAGTGGAAACTCTCGTGGTTCGGCAAGTGATTAATTATTGGCTAAAAATGACAACAGCACCAGTGACGGAGAATTCTCTGCTGAGCTTGGCTCTGGAGTCTGGGTTGCTGGATTCATGGTTTCAAGTCTGGTTGACAATCCAGTGCCTAGGATTCCACCCAGAGGGTTGGAGGAGGGTGGGCCAGAAATTTTTTAAGAAGCTGCTAACCCAAAGGCTCCAGGACCAATTTGGTCAAACGGAACAAGCCTTGTTGGCTACTCAGAAGGTGTCCCCGGGGATAGAAATTTACAGCTCGCTATCCCCACACTCTAACTATCTTTTCACCTGGCTGGACCCCTCAAGGCATGTGGCGTTCACCAGACTGAGGTGTAACGTGTTTCCCTCAGCACTGGTGGAAGGAAGGTATGAGGGCATCCCTCGTAATCAGAGATTGTGTGAGCTTTGTAACTGAGGCGAAGTGGACACAGTGACACACATCCTTTTGTTTTGCCCCTTATTGGTGAGGCTACGTTTAAAGTATCTCGAGGGTGCCCTTTCAGATCTGCTCTTTAGCCCTAATATTTGGGTTTTGTGGAGGTTGCTAAGCCCTGGTGACTCAGAAGTCTTGATTGTAAGAGGATCTATTTTAAGGAATAGGAAGCCCCCCAGTCTCTAATTGAGGCAAGGGTATGGGGGAATTCATTGATATCTTGGAGTCTAAGGGTTAGGGAGTGCTATTATTCTGCGTTTGGATCAAGTACCCAACTGGTATCAGTTGAGAGGACTAGATGTCCAGTCGTGATATAACCAAGATGGCTGGTTGTTGTTGTTGTTGTTGTATATGTTTTTTTATCGGATTTGTATGATTGGATAAAGAAGGCGTTTAATGTTGCTGTTCTGTTTTCATCCAGTATTGTAATTGTAATAGCCAGACAGCTTCACAATAATCTTATTTATTTATTTATTTACTTATTTTTTAAAATCGGCTGGACCCGTCCTTTCTCCACCCCGGAGGGGTGCTCCCCCATGGTGGAAATTGTGGCTTGTGCTCCCCTGGGGTGGGATTTGCGGGTATACCAGAATTGTGTGAATGTCAAAGGCGCATTCTGTAAAATTGCGTAAATGCGCCAAAAAATGATGGTGTGAATAGTGCATGAGTTTATTTAAGCTCATTTTGAAATTGACTGTATTTAGAAAAAACAGCATTTTTGTGTCTGTGTGAATGCGCTAGGTCTTACTACTGTTCACGTGAGTGGGTTGCGTGACAGCAACCCGCTTGTCTAAAAGCAGCCTGTCTCAAAAGTTCCAGGAGTCACCCACAGCCACTGTTTTCAACAGTGCCCAGGCGGCTTCCAATCCTGAGGGGAGTGTTTAAAACTCCCCCCCCCCCCCCCCCCCCCCCCCCAAGTTTCCACAAGCTGGATTTTTAAGCTGCAAGAGAAAAGTCTCCCATGAAAAAACGCCCAATAACTGCCATTTGTTCCCATGTTGTTGAATACCCGGCTTAGTTATTCAGTTGCTTCAGTATTTTGGTTACATCGTTTTGGCACTATTAACACACTACTGTGAGTGTGCGGTTCCCAAAATAAAATAGCAGAATGAAGTACCTGAACCGGAGTATCTGAAAAAGCGGATATGTGAATATCTGCTTTGGAGTTGGATATTATTTGTATATTTTAGAAGACTATCAAAAAATGTGAATAATGTTAGTCAATAATATATAAAAAATAATAAATGAAAAATAAAAATAATAAAAACTGTTTTTTCAGCTCTACACAAGACAGAAAAATATATATTTCACCAAAATGTACTTGTTTGTCACTTTTGAAAAAAAACCTTCAAAGTAACTTTAAAAATAAATAAATTAATACCCATAATGAGGTACCCAGAATGTGTGCACACAGTTCCTGCATTCAAGGGTAGTGATCTCCCCAAAGTGCAGGGAGGGACTTAAAACACGGGTGGTTTTCCCTGAGGAACTGGCTAATTACCCCAGCAGAACATCAAGTGAACACTTTACAGTTATCCCAAGTAACTGCACTGGCCTGCACTGTTGAACAGCTGCCTTTTGTGTTGCTGCTTTACACTTCAGCTGTCCCTTTCTCAATAGGTAGAAAACCAGCTTTAAAAGAACCTTGTTGCACCAGTTTTATTCAATGATAAAGGCTAAAACTTGTGGAAAGGAAGCAGGGGATTTGCTCTTCCTATTAAAGGGCATATGTTTTAGTAGCCCCCTTTCTGGCACGATCCACTTTCCTTCCTTACTGTTTAATCCCAGCACCTCTAAGAATCTAGACAGTGTCTCTGTACCAGCCATGTTGTTAAAAAGATTTCTCCTCTGAGAAGCTGCAATGCTTGCCTGAGTCGAAGTTTTATTATTATGTCTGGCTTGAGTGCCTCAAGTCCCAGTGGCAGCTGCAAGGCTTCTGCTTTCTTCTTATAAGGCAAAGGCTTTCCACAGTACCTCTCCCATGGGATCCAAGGAAAAAGATCCTGCATGGGCCCCTTCTGCTCTAATCCTCATCCTAAAACCTGCAGGAGCAAAACTAAAACAGCTTGGGTATCCAGAGAAGAGGGTAGGTGGCTGCTGAGTAATGGCCACAAGGGTGCACTTAATGGCTTGTGTCATATTAGGGAGCTAGGAGAAGGGAGAGTGTTCTCGCTGTTAGTGCAGAGGACAAGCAGCTGTGAAGATTTGGAGTTGGGGTAAGGTTTGGGACCAGAACCCAAGGCCCATGTCTAAAGGTGACCTCATTTCTAAGCCACCACATGCTTTTGAACACTTTATTCTTTATACCCAAGTACTTACCTAGATTAAAATTGAGGCACTTTATAACCAAATAGTCAAGTAATAATCAAAGAAGGGATGCAGTCAGAATGTTGCAAACGAGGTGAGGTGGGGTGGGGGGACTACACCAAGCCCCACCTCTGATATTCCCCACTCTGCCATCTCCCTTCCCAAGTGTGGGCAGGGCCTGTTTCCTCCTTCTGACTCGGTTCCCCCCTCCTATCCAACTTCCTGCTGCTATTCGGTGCCAGCTCTGCTTGGAGGAGCAACAGTGGCAACACGGTGGGAGAGGGGACTCACAGCTAGGGACTCTCTAGCCCTCCTCTGCCTTCAGCCTCCTAACTTTGGGACTGCCATGTCCCTCCCCTTTCTATCACTGTTTTTGCTGCCTTGTTCCCAACAGGGTGGTATGGAGGATGAAAGTGACAGCACAGCGCTGCCTTCTGCCCATCTGGAATGAAGGGAATAAAGAACTTTTAAAATCTCTTACCTTGCCAGCCCCTGTAGGGGGAGAACAGCTGCCGCAGGCATCTATTCCTCCTCCTGTGCAAGTGAGTAAAGAGTGAAAAGTGGGGAGAAGAGCCCAATATTTCTGCAGTCATTGGGTGAAAACAGACACGACGCTAACCACCCTTTAACCACCTTTGGTGGTTATTTATGCATGTTGCAGGGCTGCATTGGTGCCCTATGCAGCCCTGCAACATGCATAAATAACTACCAAGGGTGGTTAGCGTCACGTCTGTTTTCACCCATTGACTCCAGTTGGTTTGAAGAATGTGCAGGGATGCTTAGCTGAATCAAGGCCAGACATCAAAATAAAAAGGTCCAGTGACTGAAATTTTCATTCATATTTCCTGGCCTGTAAAACCAAGCCTGATGGTATGACTGGCTATTATTATTATTTCTATAGCACTTTCAGTGTTCAAAGTGCTTTACAGTTTTTATTTAGTTCACCCTCACAACAACCCTGTGAAGTGAGGGGGGTTGGAGGAGGAGACTCATAATTAATCCTATTTTACAGATGAGGAATAGATTGGGGGGGGGGGGGAACTCCTCATTCATCCTCTTTTACAGATGAGGAATAGACTCCGAGATAGTGACTTGACTAAGGCCACCCAGTGAGTTCATGACCAAGACAGCATTTGAGCTCTGGTTTCCCAGGTCCAACCCTTTACTAGGCCACATGGCTAGTAAAGCCTTTACTAGGCCCTTTACTGGCTCATTTTCTCACTCAATACCATTTTCTTGATACCATCTCCAGAGCCACTCAATTGAACCTTCTCTTCAGCAGAAGATTCTGAAAGCCGCACAGCAAGGGAAGGGGTGTTGCAGTTGACCTCTGAGATCTTGCAGCTGCCATGAAAGTAACTTAAGCAAACCCAGAGCTTATATTACCCACCAGAAATGGGATTGAAGCAGTTTATATTTTTAATGTTCTTTCTACCATAAATATGACCTTAAATTTTATTTATTTTTTAAAAAAGATCATCCCATCCCCCCATCTTGTTTGGTTCTTTTTGGAGTTTTGGTTCAATTTGTGCTAGAGTAAAGGACAGATCCCAGCCCCAATATATTTCTGCATTATTTAAGCAACACACAGCAGTAGAAGTATATTGATAACTGTCCTTTGCACTGTTTGAATTCCAAGGTCGTATGTCTTATATATGATTTTAAGTATATGATAGGGGTGGAGAACCTCAGGCCGGGGGGCCAAATGTGGCCCTCGGCAAGTTTTTATGTGGCCCCTTTCTAGTCCCTCCCTGGATCTGGCCCCTGGATCCATTCTCTACCCCCAAGCACTGGAAAACCGAGCTCATGAAATGGAGCAGAGAGGAAGGCATGCACACAAGGGTCAGGGACAGATCCACAGCACAGATCCATGATCTGGGTCCTCCTTTTCTTGAATAAACCCATTAAGCACTCCCCAACCTCTAAGTGGCCCTCAGAGCTCATACTAATATTCAATGTGGCCCCCCAGGACAGAAAAGATTCCCCACCCCTGGTATATGACATCAGTTTAAATGCGTGAACACTTGGCTTCAATCCTGAACCCATCAATGGCAAAACTCTCATAGACTTCTCTGGGTCAGGAGTACACCTGAGGACTCAAAGGCAAGTAGAACCAGATTCTCCTCTCACTCTCAATTAGGAATATCCTAACTGAGGTCAGTGAAATTATATCCATGTCAAACCAGTGGGAGGCTGGAATTAGGCCGGTGGTATTAAAGTGGCACAGGAAGCAGCAAAATTTTAAAAGGGGCTAAATATTTGTAGAAAAGAGTCAGGGCTGAATGTATAGAAAAGGGACAGGGACTACTCTAGAGTGGTTTGACGATCACTGCTTAATGCCATCGTGCTCTTCTAACCACATCTCCCGAGTCCAATTTCCCACTATTAACCATTCACTATACACAACTTTGATACACTGTATAATATTCTATCTATTGGATCATGCCCCGTATTTTTTGCAGAAATGCTCTATTTAGCCACAGTGAACACATTGTCATAATGTACATTGCTTAACATCCCTCACTCCTCTTGCAGCAATTTTGGATCAGCTGGCACATGCTGGTGATCCTAGCAAGCAAAGATCAAGCACTAAAAATATAAGCGGAGGCCAATGAATAAATTACTATTTTTAATGCAACATTCCTCTAGACGCTCCAGTATGCTCACCATGGTACTGTTGTAACATATAGATCTCTCATCACAGCAGAGCTGAAAAGAATACTCCTGAAGATGGAGGTGTGAGAAGGCTCGGGAAGCATGGGGAAATGGCTGATTCAAACATTTTTCAAGCCATTTTTAAAGCTAAGTTTTGAGTGGCTCGGACTAGCTGCTAATAAGTTACATAGAATCTTCAGCCTTTCTTTGAAGTCCTTCATGCAGTTTTCGGTTCCTTTTTATGTCCTATAGTTCCCAAGGTAAAAAGAATACTTTCTTTTCTTTATGCAGTCCTCAGACTACTTGCTCCAGAGTAGTTCAATTGACTTCTGCAGTAAGTAGTTTGAGGATTGCGTCCTTAAGGGAGAAAAAAGCTTTATCCAGCCTTCACTATGGTTTCCTCTACCACTCAACTAATTTTGTTTGATTTTTAAAAAGCCAGGATTTTCCTGAAGGCCTCAAACTAAATCCATTTCCCTTCAACAAGGGGTGTTAACAAACACGACGATAACCCACTGGAGTCCGTCCCGGTTCAGTCCGTGCAACCCCCCGCTCATGTTTAGCATGTAAAGCCCCTTGCTTGTATGTCTTGTGCATCCAGGCAGCCCCAACTCAGTCCTCACTCACAGGCTGAGCGTGACAAACCTAATACATGGACAGGAAATGATTGCTTCTCAATACACTGTAGGCTTTTCTCCTGCAATTCCATGGCTTTTTTTTTTACATGAGACTGTATCACTCATGCCCATGCAGTGGCTCTGCGTGGACATGAATGGTACCGTCTCGTGTAAATCCCGTGGCCGGTGAATGGGGGTGCGTGCACACTCCTGCGAAACACACACACACACCGCATGGAGCAACTGGGGAAAATGGAGGTTGCTCCGTGCATGGGGATGCGTGGGGGGTGGAGGTGCGCTCGTATGCACCGGCACCCATGCTGCAGCGTGCACAGCCACAGCCCATGTAAAAAGGGCCTAGGGTGCTGGCGGATATGTATGCACGCAAGACTGCATGCAACCTGATCGACAGGATGTGGACATGGCACACGCTACCCTGCATGGCGAACACGTGTTCCAGGATTCCAGCGTGAGTGGGGGCTGCATGTCCCGTGGGTTGTGGTTGTTGGGGGCAAACACCTAATAAACGGGCAGGTTGACACCCACCTGGTGTGGGCTATCATTTGTTAACAACTAAGGATGTCTGCTAGTAGAAATCTTCTCTGAATTGTATCACGTATGTCTCCCTTTCACCTCAGTTCGACAATACTTTGGAAAGAAATCAAATATGCTCAGTGAGGATAAACAAGGTACGGCAACTATTTCAGCCACTGATGAAAATAGAGTTCTATTTGGACTACTTTAAAATGAAAGGATCCTGTGTACGTGTGCGCAGAGCTGGTTGAGAACTGCAAAGCCATTTTTCATGAAGGAAAGTGATTTTTTTACAGTCCTTTACAGTATTTTTATTTAGAATATGGGAATCATAAGAGTTTGGTTTCTGATAAATTTTGTGATAGGAATTTCAAATTCTTTGGCATGCCAATTCTGTTTCTCTTTGATAATCATTTTCCCCCCCATCTTAATGACTGAAACAAACAAGACATTGCAAAAACAAGACTGTCTAGCCATTTGTTTGCCAGGTTTGGAATGGAGCTTGCCAGAAATCACAAAATGACTTTTCCAAAGGCAATAGAAATTCCCAACGTCAAAATGAAAAAATGTGAAATTTTGACAAAATGTTGAAAATTTTGACTCTTTGACATTCATCCCCCCCAAATAGTAAATGTAATGAAATTTCAGTGACCTTTTTATCATGTGTGAAAATTGATTATTTCTGAAATTACATTTCATGTCAAGATTCCAGCCCAACTCTAAGGTGTTGTTGATCTCCCCCCATCCCCCTTGTTTGCCTTCCTTTGTCCATCTTAGATTGTAAGCCGTTGGGGCAGTGACCTGTCTCAAGACACAAATGTTCAGCACCAGGCACATTGCTGGTGATATATAATATTTCGAACATAGTGAATGAGAGCTAAATAACTGAAGAAAGGGTTATGCCAACCTTTCTAATACTGAGAGCTACCTTATGCCATGAGAATCATTTCAGTTATCTTGGTCAATTATTATAATATGGTTTCCATGCCAATCTGGACACCTTAGGGTAATTTTAGGCGTGACGGGCCCAGAGGCCTGCCACGCTCAATCACGGACCGGGATCCGTTTCGGATCCCAGTCAGGAATCAGTCTGGCCGTCCTTCAGACGTGCCGGCCTGATTCCTACAGGGGATCGGGGAGGGGCTGTGTGGCCACCCACCGTGTTGCCACTGTGCTCCCCAGCTACCCGCCTTCTGGGAGATGGGCGGGCGCAGTGGCCAATCCGGCTGCTGCGCCTGATCCCGCATCGCGGTCTGGGCCACAATCCAGGATCAGTCAAAATAACAGATGTTACTTTTGGCCGATACCAGATCGTGGCCCAGCTAACCACAATTCGGGACCTACGGGTGGCAGGAGGTCCAGAATCGTGGTCATTGTGATTCCCACCGGAGGTTCACTGTGGTGAACATCTGGCAGAACGCACAACGACATTACGGGCCAAACGGCCACCACAGGGGATTCACTGTGGTTGACCGTGGTCTCGTAACATCTGAAATTACCCTTAGTGTAAATATCCTGACAACAACCCTGTGAGGCAGGGGAGCACTGTTGTTGCTATTTGCAGCTGGAGAACCTTAACCCCTTCCCCACAGCTGCACATACACACAAAGGAAAGTATCTCTGGAGACGTCTCCTGGTCAGAGAGACATTGGGTATTTTCAGACGTTACGGGGCCACTTGGCCCCATACTGAAAACAACCCTTTCATCCCCCGCCGGGGTCACCCCGTCACGCCATATCAGACGTGCCGGGGGGATCCCGGCGGGGAATCTGGGAGGGGGCGGGGCCGCGCGGCGCAACGTGCGGCCGCACGGCCCCGCCCCCTCCACGCACCCCGCCGCCCGCCCTCCAGGGAGACGGGCGGGCGGCGGGGCCACTGCGGCCGCCGCGTCGGGCCAGATGTGCCATGGCCCGGGATCCCGCCGGGGATCCCGGGCCGTGGCAACCGGCCAGACGTTACTTTTTTTTGGTCCCCGCTGGGGATCTTTTTGACCACGCTTCCCGGGACATTCCCCCGGCTAGCCCGGGAAGCGTGGTTCAAATTGACCCCATGTGGGTATTCACCGTGGCGAACATCTGGCGGCCGCCAAACAGACGTTCGAGACACGGTGACCACAGGTGGGTATTCACCGTGGTTCACCGTGATCTCGTAACGTCTGAAAATACCCATTGGTTACACCACTGACCACAGCCACAAGGCTGTCCCAAAGCAGGGAACTGAACCTGGCTCTCCAGAGTTTCAGATTAGCAGCTGTGTCCACAGGACTGTTCTTGCTTGGGATAAGAGGGCTTTCTGATTTCAATGGGTTTATTTCCAGGGCAAAGTCCTATACGCCAGAAGTCTGATGGCCTAGGAGATCATGAATATAAAGCTACCAAAGGTGCTCAGCACCTGCAATTGGGTATCATCTCAACTACTTCATCTCTCTTCTCTAGAGCTAAAATGAATACCTGAAAAAATGGTTAAACTCATTGAATCTACACTACCCAAAACAAAAATGGCAGTTCAGGTACTGACTGACTAGCTATTGGGTATCTATCTGTTATTCCAATTTGGATTTGTTGTTGTGTGTGTGTGTTGTTTTGGTTATTGTGGTCAATTCAGTATTTCAGCTATGTAATTCCTACAATAGTTGTACTATTGGGCATGTGCAATTGCTGAAAATGATGCAACTGAAATGATCGAAATACCAAAACAACTGAACTGAACTTTGAAAAATGAAACGGAATACCTGAAAAATCAGATAGGCATTTCCCATTTGGGTCACAAAGATAATTTGGATAGCTGAAGAGCTGCCCAGAAATGTGGGAAATACCACAAATAACAAACCCTGTTTATTATTGTTTGTTATATTGAAACAGTACCTGTTTCAGCACTTCCTTGTTTCTCACCCCAGGACAGAGCGGACATTTAAAAGGGCTAAGTTCCTATTAAGGTACCAAAACAAAATGGCCAGATCTTAGAACAATGAAAGAACAGATGGAAGATGAACAGATTTATTTTTATTTTTTAAAAATCCAACCACCTACTTAGGTAGCTAAATAGGAGATGTTGGGTCCTGAGCCCTTTTGAGAAAGTGGACCACCAAGCTTTTATATTAAACAGCAAGACAGGTACATTGAATGAGCTAAGGCAGCTGCTTTTGGTCAAGATGCTAAAATCACACCCTGCACATCTTTACAAAGATTTGTAAGGTATACGTTTGACCTTCAGAAAGGTTATTTTTGCCATACAACCGTCACCACACTGAAGCTTGTTCTCTTCCCATCCCGCCAAGTGCGTGAAACTGCTGAAGTCTGAGAGATGGCTGTAACTACATAGCCCACCAGGGGCTTGTACGTATTTAAAGTTTGAACTACACAGAACCATATTTGTCCTGTGCTGAGGGAGCCAGCTGTCATCCTGTGACTCCCAACAATCTACAGTGTGCTCACAGTGGCCATAGGACACAGAACAACTGACTGGCACCTCTGAAAACTTCTCTCTTGTAAGCCAGGGAGCAACCAGGACCTTGACGTTTAGGAGAGAAGGTAAGATGTACAGTAATTAATTTTGCCTGTTTGAATGTGCTGTGAATGGCTTTGCTGGGGATTGTCTGACCTGTCCAAACTTATTTTTAATTTATGGTTTGTTCTGTGAATATTTTTTTTAACAATTAAAAAAACCCCACAAAGAACGTCCCAAAATACTGCCATGAAGCCCCATTGCTTGAGACATTTAAAAGATCAACATAAAATGCACTGTAAAGAGCAAACCTTCATCATCAGAAGGATGGATTAGACCATTCTCTGCTGTCTACTCCACCTCTGTTTTCTCCGACTCTGTCATTGTCACAGAGTGATTTTTAGTTAGTCCTGAGTGTTTTTCAGACCACCTTTTAGTTGGGTTGGCTATTCAGCTCCCCAAGCCCATCTTTCTTTGCAAGTGCTAGTTTATTTCACATAATATAGGCATAATAAATGGGTTAGAATAATCAGGCTAGACATAAAGGGTGAAATTAACCCCTGTGCGTTATCCTTTGAGATTATGGGAACAACTTGGTCCTTGCCAGACGGCAGCAGTGCAAAACTGAGATAATTCCAGTGTCTTAGACACTTGAAGTAAATACTGTCTCTATCAGCAGCAAGGAATCTTAACTCCTCAGTGGTAAAAACCTTGCCTTTCTAATCCTGCAGGGCACAGAAAGACAAGTGTTAAGTGGCTGCATGAAGAGGGTTGCATTTCTAATTCTACAGGGCCACAAAGCATAGAAGAGCTGTTGCTAGCCTAGGGATGTATCTCATCTGTTTGTTGGCTTGAGCAAGGAGAACTTGGGTCATCATGAAGGAGAAGAAAAAAAAATCAATTTTTATGAGAAGAGTGTGAACAGCTGGACTAAGGAAGCAATTTACAGCTAATTGTTAACAGCTTTATTGATGCTAGCTATTTATGAGTCTTAGTACATATTTTTATGTGCTAGCAGGTGGCCTGATTTCTATAACAGTGCAGACTAGTGGATAAAGTGCTGGACTTGGGTTCAATCCTGTCTTAACCAACAATTTGCTGGGTGGTCTTAGACCACATTCACACCTTCGTTGGCCTGCTGGTCCATGCAGAGTTTGGCTCTGGAAGAGAACCCGGCGCCAAAATCTGCGTGGACCGGCCAGCCACTGAAGGTGTGAATGCGGCCTTAGACAAATTCTCTCAACTTCAGTTTCCCATCTGTAAAATGGAAATAATTATGATTTACCACAGACTTGTTGGAGGGTGAACTTACCTAGGATTGTATGCATCTCAAACACTGGAAATGCTATATAAAACTATTATCTGCCTGCCTGTATTCAGCTATATTTTACGGCCAGCACTAGTATGATGGCAAGATTACTGGATTATGCAGATTTGCTCTTAAAATGGTGACTGAGACTGACTGAAGTTGCTCCTGGATTTGAGCTTTTAGAATAAATTCTACAGCATAGGGATTAGTCAGGGGAAGGCATGCAAATCAAAGGGTGGTGAAAACAACGACAAAGGCTTTCAAATTGTGGGTCATGAACCCAAGCGGGGTCACACCATCTTTAGATGGGGGTCATAATCCTGATTGATACTTTTTGTGCTTTGTATGTCTTTGGGTGATTTCAGACGTTACGTGGTCCCAATTCACCACAGTGGATTCCCAGCGGTGGCGAGCCGTCCAACTACCCCTGTGGTCCAGGAAGGCCCCGAACAGACGTGACGGGACCGGGTCCATGGCAGGGAATCGGACCGACAGACCACAGCCCAGGGCAGCGCAACAGACGCGACGCCGATTCCGGGCTGTGGCACCCACAAGGCACCAGGGAGGGGCAGGAGGCAGACATGGCGACTGAGGGCAAAGGAAGCCAAAAGTGCCAAATGGTCATGCCCACACAAGGGGAGGGGGGAGGGAGAAGAGCCGCAGAGGCAGCACGCACAGCAGGCACAGGGAAAACAAGGTCACAGTGGAACACACAGCACCAACACACGCCCAGGCGCATGCACACCCACACAGGAAAGGCAGGGAAGGGGGAACATAGCGGAACAGACAAAGCACAAATGGCACAAAGGGGGGCAGGAGGGGGGGCCGGGGACAGGGAGGGGGGGCCCCCCATCCCAGGGGCAGGGCAGAACACGGAACAGCATCCAGAACCCCCACAACAGCACAGCCTGCACAGGCACCCCCACAGCTACACAGGCAGTTCCAGAATGGGGAGACCCCCAGGGGCAGAGCACAGGCACAGAGGGAGGCCACGCGGAACAGGGAGCGGCCCGGGAACAGTCCAGGAGACTGTCAGGGACCCCATGGGCCGGCGAGGGTGCAATGAATGGGATGGAGGTGAGCCGGAGCCGAAGTGCAGAGCAGCCAGTCCAACACACACACACCCGGAGGACGCCGGGAGGTGCAGTTCGGGGGCCCCAGAACCCCACAGTCACAGAGTCACCCAAGGGGGGCTGGGGTGTGTGGCCACGGGCACAGGAGGGATCGAGGCCGGACTATGAAGGACAGCTGCACCCGAGGCGCTGGGAGCTGGCTCGGAGATCAGGACACAGCCACAGGAGAAGGCAGCCACGGAGGGGAACACCAGTTGCAGAGGTGGACAGGGGGGACCCGCGGATGGGGCCCAGAAGCAGAGGCAGTGGAACTCCAGGAACCAGCCAGCACTGCAGCGAGCCAGGGACAAAAGGGAGGGAGCGAGCAGCAACTCAGGGCGGAGGCGGGAGCCCAAAGCGGGGCCAGCATCCAAGGCCCAGAAGGCACAGGGGCCTCACAGCCAGCTGCAGGGGGCCACGAAGGGGCCCGGGACCGGGTGGCCCGCCAGGTGCACGAAGTGGGGCCACTGAAGCATGCCCCGACGGTATCCCAGCACAGACACGTGGTGGGCAGCCAGATAGTAAGCCTCGAAGGAATCCTGCACGGCGAGCCCCACCTGCATATTGGATTGGGACCACACACCAGCCAGCGCCGCCAGCTCTACCCCGGTGGGCTCCGACAAGCCATAGTAAGCAGCTGGGGGCCACAGAAGGTGACAGAGTTCCAACAGCTGGTGATAGACCGCCCCACGTGACTGCTGGTACCCATGGGCCCCGTGAACACAGCCAAAGAAGGGGCCCGGCCAGGGCAGGGGCCCCTTCCGCCAGACAGGCTGCACACAGAGAGGGCAGACATGGTCTCCGCCGCCGACCACCCCACATGCGAACACCTCATCTCCAGGATGTGCCCATCAGGGAAAGGGATGGAGGCCCAGTGTCTCCGCATGCAGCCGGCAATCGCAGGCGCTCGCCTCATAGCCAAAGTAGTGCAGGCTGGAGCTCAGACTTGCATAGACACCTGTGAGGCTGTCCTGGCAGCTCAGGAGCAATTGCACAGCCGGGGAATGCCACAGGTCACATAGGGCCATGGTCTCGCGGAAGGTCCAGCTATGGGGGGCACTAGGAGCGCTGGGGCCCGCGAGCCCTGGGGAAGCGCTACCAGCCATGGTCCAGCAAGCGGTGGAGACTAACTGCAAGGAAAGGGGACCCCCACAAGCCCTGAAGGGATGGGAGGGGAAGCCGGGGATCTCCAAGGCCAAGCAATAAGGCCACAGGCTGCAACATGGCACGGCAAAAGAACGAGGCGTGGGATGTGGACCCAGCCCAGCTGCTGGAACCAAGCACACGTACAGGCCAGCCTACACACTAAACAGGGCGGCGAGGACAACAGGCAGCCAACACAGAGAGGTGGGAGGTGAACACAGCAGGAATGCAGCTGCTGTCTGTACGCCCGGGCGTAGGCTGGACCATGCACAAGGCCCCGTAAAGGGACTGCAGGTGTGCACAATGGGGTGCCCGCTGCCTCCTCGCCCTGCAGGAGCCGGGCCAGCCGGCCAGGGTGGCAGGCACGGTGACCCGCCCCCCCCCCCACCCAGTCACCAGGTCATGACCTGGGGGGTGGGACGACACAAGCCACAGCCTATAACGGGTGCGCCTCCAACCCACCCGGGGCACAGTTCACCATGGAGCTGGGACTGCTGGGCACCTGTGGGATGCACCTAGCCGCCTGCGCAGAGTGATACTGCTCTCACACAGACCTCCTGTGCATCCAGACCGCAGAGGTGCACCTGGGCGACCGGCTGCAGGTGTGCATGGCCAGGAGTGCTGCTAGAGCCTGGAGACCCCACCATGGGTGCAGGCGCTCCCTGGTCAGCTGAGGGCTCTGCAGGTGTCCGGGGTGGGCCGACAGGCCCTCCTCCACGCCCGGGAGTGGACTGCTGTGCTCCGCGAGGCAGCCAGCCGGCTCCAGTGGTGCAGGGAGATCATGGGGCACGCAGACCTGCTCGCTATGCCCATTGACCGGCGGCTATGGGTCACGGAGCAGACACATGGGTAGTGGTCCAGGGCGCTGGCACAGTGGGACAAGGCCGCCTGCAGAGCGCACTTTCGGATGGACAGGCGCATCCTGCTGTGGCTCGCGGAGCTGTTAACGCCCTGGCTGGAGCGGCAGCACACCTCCATGCGTGCCCCCATTCCCATGGTCCAGTGGGTGGCCATTGGGGTCTGGGCCCTAGCAATGCCCAACTCCTGCTGGTCTGTCTCGCGGCACTTCAGTGTCAGGGTGAGCACCGTCGCCGGGATCCTGAGGGATGTCTGCAAGGCGGTGGAGGGCGTGCTCCTGGACCAAGCGATCCAGCTGGTGGACTAGGAGACCATGATGGCCAGCTTCGTGGCTGGCGGATTCCCCAACTGCAAGGGTGCCATGGACAGCACCCACATCGAGATCCTCTGCCCATCCAGTGGGGCGGCCGCGGAATACGTCAACAGACACGGGTACCACTCCCTGCAGCTGCAGGCGATCGTGGACCACCAGGGGCAGTTCATATACATTTACATGGGCCACTCTTGGCGCAGCCATGATGCCCGGATCATGACCATCTCTCCCTTCTATGCCCAGATGTACCGCAGGGAATTCACGGACATGGGGATGACCTGGATCGGGGGAGGTGCTGATGCCCCCCTGCATCCTGGGGGACCCGGCCTATCCACTCACCCGGTGGCTGATGAAGGCATACCCAGTCACCAGGAACCCTGTGGAGACGCTCTACAATACCCGCCTGTGTGCTAGCAGGACCATGGTTGAGAGGGCCTTCGGGGCCCTCAAGCAACGCTGGAGGTGCCTCCTGGGCTGGCTGGACTACATGGTGGAGACCTCGACCCTGGTGATTGGAACCTACTGTGTGCTGCACAATGTGTGCAGGACCGATGGGGCAGCCCTTGACTACCCCGTGCCTCGTCACCCTCCTGGACCTGTGCCTCTGTACGTGACCACGGAAGCGACTGTGGTGCTCGTACATTTATGGTGACCACCACCTACAGGTGTCCCCACCACCACCACCCACCTCCCAGTGCCGTGTCCCCCCTACCCTCAGGCTGCTCGCCCCCTTTCCCCCTTCCCCCATGACCAGCATCTCTCCAGGGCCTTCCTCTTGGCCGCCCTGTGGACGCTGTGAAGCTCTGGGAGCTCCCCTCCCCACTGTCCGTGTCCCCAACAGTGTCCTGGGAGGCCTCAGTGTCCTGAGGGGCAGGTGGTGTTGGGAGGGCAGGTGGACCCGGGGCCGGAGGGGCGACTCTGGGTGGCTGCTCCCTTCGGAGACTTACAGGGACTGGTAGGCAGATGGGCATGCTGGTGGCTGCGGCGGTGGTGGGGGCGCTGAGGAGCCAGGCATCGGGGCCGGGGCAGGCAGGTTGCCTGGCGGGGTGGCTGCCATTACATAGGCACTCATGGTCCCCACATGAAGCAGCAGTGAGGTGCCAATGTCATGTGACCAGTCCATCTTGGCAGAGTGCTCCCTCGCCATCCGGTCAATGGCCTGTTGCAGCCTCCCGAACGCCTCCACCTGCCTGCTGTGCTCCCGGCGAGCCGCCTCCATTCAAGGCGCACCTCCGCCTGCAGCCTCCACTCCCTTGCTTCCGTTTGCTGCACGATCCTTCTAGTGACCGCCTCCATGCAGTCGATGGCCACTATCATCCGCTCGCCCTGCTCCGTGGTGCTGCGGACAATGTCCTCCACCTGATCCTTCCTCCGCCGCCGTACCCATGCTCAGTGCTCCCTCATCCGCTGGGCCAGGGGGCATGGGGCCAGCTTGCTGGGACCCGGCGGGTTGCCCTGTTGGGGTGCACAGTAGGGGTTGGTTAGGCGCCTCAGCCGTCCGCCCCCCATCCCGTGCTGCAGCTGGTGGGTCATGAGCCCCCCCTTCTGTTGGCTGGCCGATGCCCTCTCCTGGCATCCCCCTGCGCCCAGGCCCCCCTCCCACACACCACTCGGCCTGGGTCCCCCGCCCAGCCACCCCCGGCCTCCACTCCCCCCACTTGCCTTGTTGCCTCACCTGGGACCTCTGGCTGCTCCTGGGGCTTCTCACCACCATCCCTCTTGCCTGCCTGTCCCAGGTGCCAGGGCGTAGTGTGACCTGCGAAGATATTGGAGGGAATGGGTGGGTGGGGGACGTTACATGTCCTCCAGCAGCCCTTGGGCCCCCTTTCCGATGTCAGGGGTGCCCGGGGTTGCTGGGGGCGGCCCAGTGGTCGGTGTGCCCCTTCCCTCCCTCGGACCGTCCCCTCTGATCTGTTACCTGTCCCACCTGCTCTCTTACCCTCTATGTCGGTCTCGGAGCCCTCCAAGACCAGTCCCTCCGTGTTGCTAGGGTCCCCTTGCGTCCCCTGGCCGGGGGCGCCTGATGTGCCGGCCTCAGCCCCTCCCGGTATGGATGTTGGCTGGGGGCTGCTGGGGCCAGTGCGCAAGGGGGGCCTGCTGGTCCCCAAGGTCCCGGGGCATTCCTCTGGGGGCGGGACCCCTGGAGCCAGTGCCTTCTATGGGGGTGGCGAGGGGAGGGGGTACCTTGACTCGTTCCCTGTCCTGGACCACGGCGCTTCCCACAAAGTGTGGAGCGACTATGGAGCCTTTCATGTGGAGGATGCGGTCCAGGGCGTCATAGTAGGGGGCAGTCCAGGCTCCGTGCCCGGACCGCCGGTTGTTGTCTTTAATGGCCTTGTACCCCCTCTTGAGCTCCTTGACTTTAGAGCGGCACTGGGCCACGGTCCTGTGGTGCCCCGCCGCCTCCATGTCCTGCACGATCTCTTGGAAGACATGCTCATTCTGCTGGTTCATGGCTAGCTCCAGCTGGTGCTCCAGGGTCCCCCAGATCCTAACAAAGTCCTGGGTTTCCCTGTGCCCCCATTGCCCCCCTCAGTGGTACGGCCGTCTCCCGCGTGGACCCTCCTGGTACCGCTCCTCCTCCTGCTCCTCTGCATGTCCTCTGCCCGTCTCCTCCGGGGGCTCGGCCTCCCGGGCCCGTTTCCATGTCTGAGGGTCATGGCGGGGGGGGGGGGG
>QEPC01003194.1:8653820-8693133 GCA_003113815.1 Sphenodon punctatus
CCCCCCCCCTTCAGTCCCCTTACCCGTTTCCAGGGTGCCTCATCCCCCGGGCCGGTTGCTGGCGCTGGGGCTGCCTCTTGCTGCTGCTGCTGCTCTCCCCCCACTGCCTCCATGTGCAGCACGACCACCTCCTCCGCCTCCTCCTCCCTTGCTCTCTCGCCCACCGCTCTCCTCTCCCTTCCACCTTGCTCCATCCCGCCATGTTCCCCTGCTGCTGTGTGCCCTTTAAATCTCCCTCCCCGGCCTGTGGTGTTGCTCGTTGCCTGTCAGCGACACTGCGTGCTTTGTCCCCAGCTGAAAATAGTTTTGCTTGATTCCGGGTGGTGGTTGGTGTTCAGTCGTTATGTTTTGTTGTTTCCCGGTGGGAATTGCTTTGACCACTCTTTCGGAGATGGTCCAGGACGGACCTCCGGAACGGTGGTTAATTTTGTTCCCTGCTGGGGACATCTTTGGTGAACATCTGGTGCCCACCGAACAGACGTTCAGGGCCGTTTGGCCCCACCGTGGGGTTGAGTGTGGTTCACTGTGATCTCGTAACGTCTGAGAACACCCTTTGTTGCTGCATGGTGCCAAAGAATTTACTCCAATTGAATTGATTCCAAAGAACTGAAGTCTCAAAATGGGGTCTCTCGCAGACAAACCTTGGGCAGCCATGGGAATAAATGGCAAATAAATACATTTTTTCACATTCATTAGCACTTGGTTCTAACAGAGCTATACCATTGTTACTGAGAGCAAAATTTGGCCCTTACCAGTATATCTGACAAAGTGGAGAATTTCTCACTCCATCTTCTATTACCAGTGCTCATGCCAAAAATATTACCATACCCAGAGGACAAAAAGGTAAGGGCAAGGATGGGGAACCTCAGACCTGGGGGCTAAATGTGATCTGTGGCTAGTTTTTATTTGGCCCCTTTCCAGTTCCTGGATCCTACCCCCAAGCACAGGAAAACTGAGTTCAGGGGAAGGAAGCCAAGTTGAGGGCATGCCCACAAGGATAAGGGGTGGATCCATGGCATACAGCCAGAATCTGGACCCTCCTCTTCTTGAGTGCACCCATTAAACTCCCAACCTCTATACAGCCTGCAGACCTTGTACTAATTTTCAAAGTGACCCCTGAGAAGGAAAAGGTTCCCCATTCCTGGGTTAGAGTGTTACTTATCATTTACATAGCGGGGGGGCGGACACTTGACAGTCATTAATATTCACAGTTTCCCTGCGAGGTATGTAAATCAGTGGTGTTATTCTCAGGCTAAGAGACTTTGAACAGTCCAAGGTCACCCAGCAAACCTGATCAGGCTAGGATTTGAACTCAGGTCTGCACTCTGTAGCAAGAGAGACTTCCATATATGAACAAGAGTGTATGTGTACCGTAGTGAACCACAGAGTGAGAGAGAGAGTGGTGTAGTGGATACTAGAATGAGAGTAGAAGCTGAAGAGGCAACCTAATACCACTACCACCAGCATCACCAATCGTTCCTGGTCCTCAGGCACATACCCCTGTAGCCGTAAGAAATGTTCCCTAAGTTGAAAAAGAAAGGCTCTTGATTTTGAATTCCCCCTCTATGGATCCTGGTTCCTGTGGTCTGTGGATCCTGTTCCCCTCTATGGATCCTGTTTCCATACACTTCACCCCTCTCATTTTTGACCAAGGGTGTGTTGTCCTTTGTTACTAACTGACAAAGTATGAATGGATACTTCTGATTGTAGACAGCCACAGTATAATGTGCATGTCAGGGGTAGTTTGGGGATGCTGCATGGTGAGGTGGTGCAGTGCATAGAGTAGGGTTGAGTCCATGGGCGACAGCTGGTTTGTGAATGCCTTGTATTTGGCCCCTTTCCAGTTCCTGGATCCAACCTCAAGTACAGAAAGAGTGATCTCACAGGACTGGAATGTGAGTGCTTCAGAAAGGAAAAGGGATGGGTCCATGGAATAGATCCATGATCTGTACCTTCTTGCTTCCTCCCAACATCCTGAATGCAGCCCTTAAGCACCCTTTCCCCCCCAATGTCTATGCAGACCACAGACCTTGTACTAATTTTCAAAGTGGCCTATGGGAAGGAAAAGCTTATCCACCCCTGTTCTAGAGGTTTGGGACATCCTTATGGTTTGGAACCTGTGTCAATCCCTTAGTAGAAAGGTGGCTAGTCTTCAACAGAAGCACTCTTGGGTATAAAGGTTACTTGCATGATTATGGATTGCAGGAACAGGCCCCCAAAACCTTTAAATAAATGTTCAGAGTTGGTGTGTCACAGGGTATTAAATATTCAGGGCCAGATACTCAGCTGGTGTAAATCCACTTACCTCCATTGAAGAAGGTGTAGTTAGTTACCCTTATTACCAGCAGCTGAGGACTTGGTCCTCAAAATATAAATAATAATATCTGTCATTTTAACAAAAAATGCAGCATTTTGGAGCCATCTTAGATTAATAATTGAAAAATGCTGTGCTTTTAGCACCAGCCCATGGCCTCAGAAGTGCTGACCGTGTTCTTATGACATATTCCACTGCAACTGACCATGTGCCCCCTGCAGAACTTTGTCCTGCTCTATTGATTCTGAGTCTACAACAGCATGAAAGGTAGCAGATTGGGAACGGACACCGCGGTACCTTCTATCTGAGTAGATCGGGCATTTGTGGCTATTGATTTCCTGTTCTCCTCCCTCCAGAGTTTGCAAACCTACAGTAACCAGAGGAAGGGCGAGAGATTTTCACCATGGCAACCAAAGTCATGCAAATGGAAAAGATGGTCCAGCAGCAACACTCCTTAGAGATGTTCAGCAGTAGTAGCAGCAGCAGCAGCAGCAGCATCCAAATGCAAAAAGTTTCCCACAGCACCAAGACTACAGGAGGTAAGTACCATGTCAGGCTCTGGAAACCGATAGAACCTCAAAGGATGTTGTTGGTAACCTTTAGGTCATAGGTATTACAAACACTAATAGCTGCCTTTCAGACTACATTGAGTGAGATCTGAGGCTCACTCCCAGTCCAGGGTTAGAGAAGATGATTAGCTGCCACAGGCAAGGGCTGGCCTGACCACTGGATAACTTGACTAGAGCATCAGCCTTATGGGAGTAGACCCAAGGCATATGCACCATTTCTCAGCACCACTGGCCTGGGCATAGCTTTCATGCCCATGTGCTTACTGCAGCTTCTCTACAGCCAGTACACA
This sequence comes from Sphenodon punctatus, assembly GCA_003113815.1. Taxonomy (NCBI): domain Eukaryota; kingdom Metazoa; phylum Chordata; class Lepidosauria; order Sphenodontia; family Sphenodontidae; genus Sphenodon; species Sphenodon punctatus. The sequence continues at coordinate 8,656,994 of QEPC01003194.1, forward strand.
CACACTCATTTCTTTGTGTCTGGGAATGAAATTTCATGGAATATGGTAGCATGTGGTTTAGGGGGAAATGCATGTGATGGCAAGGGATTTAAGGTAGTAGAGCCCTGCTCAGGACAGAAATTTGGGTCTGCTTCTGACTACGCTGAGTCCAGTGCATCCAGGCTCTTCTAAACCTGCACCCAATGTGCCTAGGTGGTTCTGCCCCCTGATGTCATGGGGTAAAAATAAACACGCAGCCAGCTTACATGCTTGGGGGGCGGGGAGGGGGCTCTGGCCCTGGCAGGGTCAGGTCAGGGCACAGAATAAACATGCACCCAACTGGGCTGGCTAGCGAGTCCTCCCCAGATTCAGCAGGGCAAGAGAACAAATGTATAGGTGGGCATCCCCACCCCCAGTGTGCCCCCAACATTCCGCCCCCCCCAATAACAGGGAGTCATGGTGGCCAATCACGGACAGCCATGGCAGCCCCTGATCCCAGGCAAGAGTGCAGTGGGGGGGGCATGCATCTGTGCAAATGCCATGGCGGTGGATGTGAGTGCATCCGTGCAAACAGCACGGGCAGTAGGTGGAAGTGCATGCATGCTCCCGCGCAACACCCATCTCCACCCATCACCCACCCATGGAGCCATCGAGCAAACCGGAGTAGTCTGTGGATGGAGATGGGTGGAGGTGAGTGTGTGTTCATGGGAAAGGCCACACACACACCGGCACACACCCAGCCTGCCACCCACCGCGTCCGTGCAAAACTGGCCTTCGTTGCACCTTTTTATTTAAAAGAGACTTTCTCCAACAAAAGATAAATCAACGTTTCTTTTAGTCCCTAGTAAAGATGGCACTCCATAGAATAATGCAGAATGTCCTCAGTTACACCCTTCTGGCAGTAACAAATTTTCTGGGTCCTAGGAATGCCCAACCGTCTTCCCAAGAGAAGAGCGGTGGGATTTTTTCACAACGTAGTCTTCACAAGGCAGTCTTGAGTTTGTTGAATATCAAATAATTTTCCAAACCTCCGTCGAGCTTCCATAAACAGTAAAGAGGAGTTATTCTAGAATAACGAACAGCAATACAATCCTCTTGAAGAGAAATATCTCTAAACTTTTGTACCACTGGAGAGCTTTCTTGAGGAGAAAAAAAATGGACATTGTCATAAAAACAATATGCCAGACCAATTGTAGACAATGAGTACTCAACAAACTGAACCCAAGAAGATCTTAAATTGTGAATTCTGTTCAAATCCTCCAAACAACAAAGCTTAGGAAGCCTCAGAGGTGAAAAAGCAAGCAACTTAAATGAATAGTTAAAAAGCAGAATCCTGGCTGTAACTCGTAAATCATGAGTTCCTGCTTCAAGTCTTAGAAAAAAAGCAGGAGTAGATGGAGGGAGACCCAACCGAGAAAGCAAAAATTTATTAAAAGGTCTATTGATGCCATCAGTCACTGAATAGCCCCAGGTCTCTGCACCAAACAGGATATATGAACAGACCTTCATGTTGAAAACTTTAATAGCAACTGCTACAGAATGCTGACCAAAAGAGATTAAAAAAAAATTTAACTGCCCCAACTGTAGAAGTAATTTTGTATTCAACTCTACTACAATGTCCAGCCCAAGAAGGAGGTGAAGTTATGGTAATTCCTAGATACTGATAATCAGATACTCTCTCAAGGGAACTAGGCCTATTAACCATGAACGCCCAGACTGGGGCAGCAGTGGGCCCAGTCTGGCAGACTGGAAATAGACATGATGATAAGTCTCTGGCCAAGGCAGGACATAGCAGGCCCTCATCATGGGTGTTTTTAGACATGACACTGGGCATGGATTAATTCGTGCCCAACGTCACGTCTGAAACGGTCGCCAAATGTTAGCCCAGGCCATAGTTAGGGCCATGGAGGCACTTAGCCCGGACTGTTCCTCGGGACCATTTTCAAGGAACTCCCAAGCTAAGTGCTGCCACAGCCTCAGCAAAGGACGCCAAACTGGGGTAAAGTGGGCCATCCCATGTTTTAGCCTGCTTGCACTTACCCTGGTTTGGGTCCGCTGTGGTTCCAGGCAGCCATGGCGACCTCATAGGCTGCTGTGGCTGCTCATCAGGGAGGGGGGCAGGCAGCTCCTGGCAGTGCAGGGGAGGGACCATGTGGGCACATGTCTGCCTGCCCTCCCACCATCACGTTTGTTTGGTGGCTGGGCCAAATTCACTCCGGGCAGAATTGAAGTATGGCAGCACTCAGCGCCATCATGTATGAATGCACCCCGTGCCTGTTATCACCCATGATGTTCTATTAGGTGCAGGACCATGGTGGAAACTGGGCAAGGCTAAAGCATTCCCCTACCCCTTTTCCACATGACCCTGCCTCCTACAGAGCATCGTGACATCAGAGTACTTTGTAGAGGGGTGGATATCCTGTAGCTAGGGAGCCTGGCCTGACCCAAGCTTGAGGGGCTTGGCCAGGCACTCTTTCTGCCCAAGGCCTGATCACACCAGACCAGTTGGGTTCTGTTGGAGCATGGGCTGGAGGGACAGAGGATTTTTGTGTTGCCAATAGGTGTTTCTATAATAAAACAGGAAGAGGGGGTGGCAACATTTATTTTGTCCATGGTGGCAAAATAGTTGTTACAGCTAGCCCTGCCACAGGCAAAACCAGATTTTGGCTCCAATCCCAACTTCAGTAGGGCTCCTTCAGCATAAGTGCTTTGAGGACTGGAGCTTTCGCAAGGCAGGACAGCTTCAGCTATACCAATATCGGGGCTTTGGAGGCACAATATTGAGGACTTTCAGATAAAAAGGGTTCTTGGTCATTGCCATCTAGTTAATAACTACAGGGGGACAGGACCATCCCACACTATGGATAAGAGTTAGAATTTTTAAAGGCAAAAAAATAAACCCTAGACACAGGCCCTAATGAAAGGGGAGCCAGGCAGGGACTCATCCTTCTCCCCCGCCAACCCCCTGCCAAATTTAGTCTCTGCTCAGAAGCAGTTCCTAAGTTGTCTAAAAACAAATTTGACACAAGGAATCTACCTGCATGTGAATGATGCTTCACCTAAACGACAGAATATGCTTTCATGCATAACCAATTGTCCGGAGTTTTATTTGCTGCCTGTGTCTGAGGCCAGTAAAGGCAATTAAACTCCTGCTTTGCTGCCTGTGTCTGCTGTTGACGCAGGGCAGGCAGCGTGCATTAAGGAACCACCATGTCTTGGTTGTATATCTTCAAGTTCATCAAGCACGTTAATATCTGTAGGGAGATAATGAAATATCTGGTGCATTATAGAAATGTGAGACACAGAGAACACTTGTCTCCTCAGGACCTTTTAACCCCACCCACACCCATCGTTCTGTCAGTCTGGCTTTGGGTCTATCTGTCCATGTAAATTAGTGGGAGTTAGGTGCCTAGTTGCCATTTATTCTTCTCTAAATTGATTCCTGAACCTGTTGAAGCCCAGATTGTCCCTCATACCTGACTAATAATACTCTTCTTCAAGCAGAGGAAGTTATTTCTGGGAAAACTACTACCGTTGTGGAGCACTTCAGCATGATGACTCGTTCCTTTGAGATCCCCATGGGCGAGAGCATCCCTGAATTTTTGGAGAAGCCTTGTCCGTTAACAGTGCCTGAAGGTAAGTGGCACCCACTTCCAAGGAAAAGAATCATTGGATTGCTGAGGCACCAAAGATATGGGGGTTAGCAGACATAATGCTAAATCTCTAGAAATCCATATTGAAATCACTGGTGTAATCCAGGGCATGTGGCTGGTTTTACAGACGTTTATGCTGCTGTGTGTTTTCACAGCTATCTGATACTCCCCATTGCCCCCTCCCACCAGCTGTTGGCCAGAAGCTGTCTTTTACTGCAAGAGATCCCTATGGTGTCTTGAGTGACCACAGACCAGAACTGGGGCAGGAAGCTTATCTACACATAACTATGGCTGCATGCAAGTGGCAGCAATGTGCTGTCCGTGACTAGGCTTTCTGTGATCACAGCCCATGTTAAGCACGTGGCAGAAAGTGTGTTTGCACAAAGAGATGTAATGGGTGAATGCATGTTTAATGTTCATACAAGTGGATAGTGTTATGTCTGATACCCACATTTCTAATCATAATGAGTGTTATCAGAACTAGTCACACGTAACTTAAATGTACAAGTGTTAAGAGTTGGTTGCATATACAAAACATACGGTTGAACATGGAAAGGAGGTAATTGGGTCTACAATGGAGAGCTTGCCATTGACTTTAATGGAGCCAGGATTTCACACAATATTTTCTCCTCCTTGAATTTAGGAGACAGAGCTGTATTTCGAGCCAAAGTGAAAGGAAACCCAAAGCCCAGCGTAACGTGGAAAAGAGAAAGTGGGATCCCAGTAAAAGAAGGATCAAAAATGTTTTTTGACAGCATCAATAAGGAGTATGTGCTTAAGGTAGTGTACCCTGTGTGACTGTCCTTTTCTTATCTCTCTCTCTCTCATAATTAAATACTGCTCTCCTTGGATGCAATCCAGCTTCCACGGAAGTCAATGGGAGTTTAGCCATTGACTTCAAGGGAAGCTAGATTGTGTCCCTTACTAATGAAGTTTTTATTTATTTTATTTTGCAAATTTATACCCCGCCCCTCCTGCAATGCAGCTCGGGGCGGCTTCCAGCAATAAAACAATAAAATACAATAAAATTCATTTAAAACAATTAAATATTAAATATTAAAAATTAAAACAGGGCTAGACAGGTAAAACAAATGGGTAGGGGACTAAAAAACTCCCTCCCCACCCTCCCTCCCAAAGGCCTGGGCAAACAGCCAGGTCTTACAGTTCCGCCAAAATGTTAAAAGGCTTGGGGCCAGGCGAGCTTCCTCCGGAAGGGAGTTCCACAGCCGTGGTCCCACCACTGAGAATGCCCTCCCCATCGTGGCCCCCCGTTTAACACGGGGGACCTCCAGGAGGGCACCCCCGGCAGACCGCAGGAGCCGCTCTGGGGCGCGAAGGGCGAGGCGGTCCCTAAGGTATGAGGGGCCAAGACCGTATAGGGCTTTATAGATCATCACTAGGACCTTGAACTTGGCCCGGCACACTATCGGCAGCCAGTGCAGAGCTCGGAGCACCGGTGTAATGTGCTCCCGGCGACCCGTCCCCGTAAGAAGACGAGCCGCCGCATTCTGCACCAGCTGCAGCCTCCGGGCCAAGAACAAGGGAAGCCCCACGTAGAGCGCGTTGCAGTAGTCGAGCCTCGAGGTGACAAAGGCATGGATGAGGGAGGCCAGGTCCGGGCCAGAGACATACGGACGCAGCCTACGTACAAGATAAAGCTGGCGGAAGGCAGCCTTAGCGACTGCCTCCACCTGCCGCTCCAGACGCAGGTCTGCGTCCAATATGACCCCCAGACTCCGGACCTGCTGAGCTACAGGGGGGCAAACCCCCCCAACTAGGGGGGCCACCACCCCCTTCGCCCTCCCCACCACCATCACCTCCGTCTTATCTGGGTTGAGCTTCAGTCTGCTCAGCCGCATCCAATCCGCCACGGCCTCCAAACATTGGGATAGCAACGAGATAGCAGGGTCTGGGTCAGTAGAAAAGGAGAGGTACAGCTGAGTATCATCAGCATACTGGTGACAACACACCCCGAACCCTCTCACGACCTCCCCCAAGGGCTGCATATAGATATTATGACATATAGAGTATGACAGTATTCTTCAGCCACAGCTTAAGGTAGTCATACCGTAGTATATGGAGCTATATGGGATACAGTGTAGTAGTAGTAGTAGTAGTAGTAGCAGCACTAGTAATATACCAGGGTCTCAGTTTCTATATACAGCCCAATATTATAGAACTTTAGTAGACAAAACTCTACTGCCATTTTCAACTTCATTACCATTTTCAACAGCACCCAGGAGCTTTTGGTGACCCTTTTGTCCATGTGATGCTTCTTGTTACATCTGGAGTCCCTTGGATCAGAAGATGCTGATAACTATAAATGCGTTGTTTCCAATGACCATGCTGATATCATCTACACTGTGTCCTTAATAATCACTGAAAGTAAGTGCCAAGCAACACTGTCTAACTAGACTGGGAGTGGGAGAGATTCAGTTGCCTCTTTTAAGAGGCTTCAATGAATGAATAACCATGATATTTATTTCCAAATATTTTTGTTCACATGCAAGAAATAAAGTGGGTGCAGGACAGGGGAGTCCTTACATACTACTTTGTACAAAAAGATAATGGTTGTACAAGTAGAGATTCAAGGAGAGAAATTGGGGCATTTGATCATTTTAATATCACACAGATCTCTTTCTTCCCTCATTTTCAAGCATTGAGGGCAAAGTTCATCCACTGTCACCATTTCATACAAAGTCCCAGTGGGATTCGGGTGCTGCTGAGGACTCTGAACGGAGGGTGGTTTCATCCCAAGCAGTGGAAACAGGAGTAGATGCCAGCATGCCTAGCTGTCAAATGCACTGTAGCAGGCTGAGCTGCCCTGAAGGGGTTAATGTGCTCAGCTGCCCTGCTCCTGGCCAATTCAACCCCAGCTGAAGGGGACTGTAGTTTGCAAAGGGGAAGCAGATTGTGGGCAGCTGGAGCTGAAGTAGGTCAGCTGACACAAGTCTGTATAAAAAGCCTAGGATTTAGCTGAAGGTAGACTACCAAGGGAAGCCTGGAGAACAGGGACGAGTTCAAGAACAGTTCCTCCAGACAAAGGACTTAGGAGGCGAGGCCTGAGAGAAAGGTCTGTCCTGATAAGTTGGGGGGGGGGAAATCCATTTTGAGCTATGTTTTTGGACTCTGTTTTATAATTGTGTAGAGCAAGTAGGGTTTGCCATGTTGGTCCCAAATATAGGCAATAGAGACAAAGTAGTACAGCCATATCTTTTACTGGACCAACTCCAGTTGGTGGAGGAATGCAAACTTTCGGACCTCGCAGGGTCCTTTGTCAGGCAGGTGTACTCAGAGGAAGACTAGATCTTTATTTGAGGAACATGTCACATGCACCTTTAGTTACCTCCTTTCACTGCAGACCCAGCATATGTTTATGCATGTTACAAGGACCCGTGGTAACCTTCAAACAAGATTTTAAACAACAACCGTGACTCTCTCTCTCTGCACATATTGATTATTCACCTAAGTAGCCTTCATACAGCACTTCCCATCCATAGACCTTAACATTCTATACAAAGGACGTTGCTATCATTAACCCCATTTTACAGAGTGGGAAACTAAGGCACTAAAAGCAATTTGCCCCGGACCATACTGTGGGTCAGTGAAAGAATCAGGAATAGAAGTCAGGCTTCCAGGATCCCACACCAGTGCCTGGCATGCTAGGCCACGCTGCATCTTTAGGGTGAAAACAAATGTGATGGCTCCCACCGCTGCTACAGACTTACTCCGTCCGGGAGCTGACCTGGCCATCGAACAAACATGTCACAGACGTGCATCTGTCTGGCCCCAATCTCACACTGCAGAGAGCGACCCACCCCCTACCTCCCCCACCCCCTCCCTGGCTGACGGGCAGCCGTGACGGCCCATGCCTGCCCAGTTACCCCAAGCAGGTAAGTAAAGGGGCTGTTCATATGTAACGGCATGCTTTGCACCTGGTCAGGCAGCCGTTCCCCGGGTTGTGTTGGTGCTTAGCCTGGGCTGTGACCTGGGGATGTTCCCAAGGCACAGTCCAGGCAATGCACCAACGCTGTTTGGGGAATGGCCCAGGATAACGTCTGGCGACACTTTCTGACGTGTTCAGTAGCCCACAAGTCCCGGCGGGTCAGAGTGGGGAAATGTGGGCTATCATCACCTCCGAAAACACCCCTTTGTCATGAACCATGAAAATGGCTTTTCATCTTTTTGTGTATGGTTTATTTGTTCATTTATTTATTATACAGTTTTATACCCCGCCCCTTCTGCAAAGCAGCTTGGGATCGGCTTACAATTTAGAACAAAAATATAAAACATAGAAAATACAAATATAAAACCACTTTAGGCGGGAAGCAATAAAAATATAAACATAAACACACACCCCAAATCTCAACCCCACCCCAATCCCATCCATCCTCCCCTCCCTCCCTCATCCGTCCCCTCCACCAAACGCCTGGCGGAACAGCCAGGTTTTGCAAGCCCGACAAAAAGTCAGCGGGTCCGGGACCAGGCGAGCCTTCTCCGGGAGGGAGTTCCACAGCCGAGGTGCAGTCACCGAGAATGCCCTCTCCATAGCGGCCCCCTGATTTACTTGGGGGACCTCCAAGAAGGCACCCCCAGCGGACCGCAGGGGCTGATCGAGGACCCGGGGAGTGAGGCGGTCCCGCGGATAGGTCGGGCTGAGGCTGTGTAGGTCTTTAAAGTTGAGAACCAACATCTTGAATCGGGCCCGGAAGAAAATTGGCAGCCAGTGCAGAGAATGAAGCACTGGTTTAGCAGATGAATAATGCATTCTATGAAACAGCAGCATTGTAAGACCTTCCAAAATCCCCATTTGCAGGGGACATTCTTCCACAAGGTGATTGGCTGCCTGGGTAGCAGTTTCACAGTCACAAACAAGGGAATCTTGAAAACCCCACATGTGCAAGCAAGCGCAAAAGCAACCTATGCCGGTCTGCAGATGGTTAAGGATATACCACTCCCTCCAGGGGAAATCACAACCTGGCGAGTCAATTGAAAGGGGAAACAATGCAAGGAGACAGGCTGGCTGTACACATTGCCGCAAGTGATGCCCATCAGCTTACAGGGTTACAGAGGATAAGGCTCTGTGTAGAGCCTTACGTTTCATCGGTTTGGGGAAGAGTAGAGGGAAGTCAATACTTTGCTGCCATTTTCCTGATTTAAAGCGAACGTGTCAGCCATTTACTCAAACACATTGTACTGCCAGGTCTGGGATTAGGAGGAGCCAGCTTGGCACTTCCATTCCTTTGACCTCCTCTTCACCTTCCATCACCAAGGGTAAGAGCGATACTCAGTTCTTGGCCTACTGTCATTTTAGCTTCAGATTGGCTTAACAAGATTCAGGGAGGGGGTAGAAGCTACCAAAACCCTGTCAACAGCAGCTTATGCCAGGAGCAAACGTGTCTCACAAAGTTGTGTGGCTTCAGTAGGATATCTGCCCAAAACTACAGGACAGGAAACTGAGAGGTCATGACCCTTACTCTTGTGAGGGCACCCCTACCTTTAATTTTTTTTTAAAGATGTGGGAAGCATTCTACTCCTCTACCCCAGCTCTACTATATTTTGAATAGGCTAGGGGGACGGGGACCCCTAGTCTATTCAAACTAGGCCTACACTAGGTCCCCTCTAGCCTTCTTCCACATGTCTCTCTGGCTCACTGGCCCTGCTCCCATGCTGCCTTGTGCAAAATGGACTCTCTCTAGATTTAGATGAGCTGGTACAGCATTTATTTCTGAGCCACACGAGCTATTCTCATACATTCCAATGGGCTGCTCATTTCAAAGTCGCTTCAAATCACTTTAAATATCAATGTCAGTTTTTAACTATGGTTTTAAGTGTTTCAAACCACTTGTCCCCCACTCCACTCCGTAGATGTAATCATGTCTTATTGAGCATTCTCGTACTGTGGTGAGGTATCTGCAAGGGCATTTAGTCACATAAGCTTCCAGCTGTCCCCTGTAGCTTGGGAGGTGCTGGAAGGTGGAGGCAGGAGGTGAGGCTTCTGGTGGCCAGAGGGTGGGGCTATTAGGGATGGGCGAACGCGGTTCGGAAGTTCAGAGTTCGGACCGAACTCGAATAGTTCGGTCGACTGAACTGAACGTTCGATCCAAACTCGAATTCGAACGTTCGGTTCGGATGCGTTCGGTGAGTTCGGAATTTAATTTCCATTGGTTTCAATAGAAAACACATTATTGGCTGTAACGTTTTTGTTTTTTATGCTATGTGGCTGACAATTGGGGTGCCTATACCTCCAATATAGGCATTTGGTATTATGCATACCAAATTTAGAAACGATTGGATAAAGGCATCCGATTTTAGAAGCAGTTGAATTATTGTATTTTGCAATAGTCTACGTATACATTCTTAGCTGTAACGTCTTTGCCTCACATCTAATGTAGGTGAAACCTGTCCAGTTTATACCCCTTCCCATATTTACTATCTTTGCCAAATTTCAGAAGGATTGGGAAAAGGGTCTTGGTGGTATAAGCAATTAACATATAAATGTATGTCTGACTATAACATCTTTGTAGTCCAACCAGTGTACATGAAATTTGGCAGGACTATATATTTCACTTTCATGATCATCTCTGCCAAATATCAGAAAGATATTATAAAGGGTCCCAATTTTATATGCCTGTACAACATATGTAGAGAAGGGGCCTATGCCTGGGATTCTCTTATGTCACTGTGGTATAAGATCGGTTTGTGATGCAAATTGGCCAACAGAAATGTCAACCAAATATCCTCATTCTGTGCTGGGACCATCCCAACATATCTCCCCCACTTGTTTCTGGGAAGTCAGAAGCATCTGTTTAGGAAAGAGTCAATAGAAATTCTCTTATGTCCTCTGTCTCAGTGCTGCAGGATGTGATTGATAGTTGGCCAGCCTGGATGTGTTTAAACTATGTCTCCTGACTGCTGGGATGCTATCTCAGAAGTCCCAGTTATGTTGCTTATGCCCGCCACAGGGCCGCCCCCTATGCCCACCTCGAAACCACTACCAATTGGTCCTGTAAAGCTAGAAGCTTGCAGTAATGTGTTTGGCCATTGAATGTGTCTGTCAGTCTTTGGGGTTGCTCCACATCCTTCCTCCTACAGTCTCTCTCCCCCTGCCATGCAGGGTGCCTGCCTCTGACTGGCACTGAATATGCTGATATTCATCTGAATAATGATCTTCACAGGGACAACATCAATTGCTTATATAATTGGGTCCCTTTATCAAAATCTCCTGTACATTTGCTGAAATGGCAGGAAAGGTATTTGATACATTCCTGTCAAATATCCTGTAAACAGAATGGAATATCAAAATGTAACAGCTGGAAATGTATTTTCAGGTTAATGTCTTATACCCTTGGGACCCTTTATCCACTCTTTCTGAAAATTGACAGAAGTATTAAGCATATGAAGGGACATAAAATGCACAAGTTTCATGAACATTGGATGCAAGATAAAAAAGTTGTAGCCATGAATGTGTATGGAGCTTTTCCTAAAATCACAACATTCAATTGCTTCTGAAATCGGTTTCCTTTATCTAATAATTCCGAATTTTGGTACACCTAGTGCCCTCTATTGGGGGTACAATCTCCCCAATTTTCATCAAAGTTGAATAAGAAACAAAAATGTTATAGCTGGAACTATGTTTTTCAGTTTTTTCCCTTTATTTCAAAAACCAAATGTCATTTTCAGTTCCTGATTTCACCAAACTAAAGACCGAACCAAGCCTGACCGATCCGAATACCGAATCTGAACTCAAATTTCAACCCGAACCACTGAACGGCTGAACATCCAAACCTGGTTCTGTTTGCACATCCCTAGGGGCTACTGGCAATGCAGGGCTTGCTGTCTTCAACAAGACAGCTTATTCTGTCTAGCTTTTTCCCCATAGTCCAATTGGACCCTGTTGACTTTGCACTTTCTCTCTACTATCACATTAATTTATTTTGGGATTTTTTATTTTTTTTGTAGGTCAAGAAAAGTTGGATTTCAAAAAAATGCTAAAGAAAAGGTGAGGTGCTTTATTTCCAGCCTACTTGCAAAATGAACAGAGACTTTCTACAAGACATTGATGAGCGGTGGGCTTTGATCCCAATGCCATTAGCACAGAGTTGCTTTTCAGAGCTAGCTGGTCTGTGCTTTAAATGTAAGCCAATGCAGAAAGCTACTTGGGGGTGGGGCCACATCTGGCCTTAGCAACTTCAATCCTCCCCTCTGGCATCAGGCCCCAAAAGAGGAGGCAGCTCCTCTGACAGCCGGGATGGGAACTCCTGGATCCCCCCCTCCTTCTAGCAGGGAGGGGTATCATTGAAGGAGACCAGTCACAGGCCCTGCCTTTTCCAGCTCTCATACAGATTGGGAAGTCAGAGTCCATCCCAAGCTGTGTGGTCCATCAGGCTGGTGTGAGTAAGGTACTGCCAGCACCATCTCCAACCACCTTTGGCTTCCCCAATTCAGTGGATCAGTACCTATTCATAGCTGGGTGGGTTGGAGGCAGCCATCCAGCATGAGACCAAGCAGGACTGGAACCCACAACCTTCAGAGATGTAGCTGAATATCGTAACAACTCAGTGATTATCCTAAAGAATCCCATAGCAACCCCCCCCCCAAATACATCCATGTTTGTACATTTGGGAAGGGCATCATGAATTCACTGTGATCCTGTGCACAGGGGGCCTCCAGCTCCAAAGAAGAAAGAGAAGAGGGTCGTCGATGAGAAGGAAATGCTGGAGATCCTGTCCAAGGTGCCCAAGAAGGACTTTGAGAAAGTCTGCATAGAACACGGCTTCACTGACTTCCGGGGGCTTCTGAAAAAGCTAAAGGAGATGAAGAAAAAAGTGGACGTTGAGGTTAGTGATGTCATCAACTGATGAAACCCATTTTAAAATGTCTACTTCAGGCTGTATGAGAGACACTCCTACCAATAAAGTGCGCCGCTGCGATGTGCTTCAGATGCAGTGTCACTAGACATTGCAGTGGTTAACCTTTTGCCTGTGTGACCCCATTTGGAGGCTTAAGTATAATTCCATTACCTCACCTAACAGCAAAGACATGCAAAGTGTATCCAATATCCATTGAGATAAAGACCACCATCTGCAGATGGCATGACTCCACTTCAAGGTCCTGAACCACAGTTGTGGAGCCTCTGCTCTACATAGCCAGTTGTAAGCTAAACAGAATGGATTTAAGCAGAAATGGCCCTGAAAGAAAGCCCAGATCCAAAAATTTTAGCAGGGGAAAGTGGTTCAAAATCCAAAATCACATCAGATGAATGGTCGTCAAGGCCTTTTTAAAAATCCCAACTTGCTCCATTGCCCCAGATTTACCTGCCTAAGAAGGGAGTTTCTGGGGAAATATTTAGGGGCTCTTTCTGGTGTAGAGGGGGATGAGTGGAAGCTGCGGCTCCTACTAGTTGGAGACGATTCCAGTCGCTCCAGAGCCGTAGCGGCCTTTGGGGCTAGGATAATGGGCCTGATAGCTAGCACATCGTGATGCGGCCATTTGGGAGGGTTTGGAGACCGCCCCCACAGTGGGAAGACGAGGTCTCATTGCAGGTATGGTCATGTTTATAGAATATCCTGGAATATTGAACTCTGAAGCCAGACCCATATTAGGTGGAACTATTGAATTTAATTACTGAACTTATTATAAATACAGGAGGCAGTTTGTATATACCCTTGCCTGCAATGAATTATAACTTTGTTAAGTATAAGGATTTTTTTTACATATGTTTGTATATTCACATGTGTATTGTTTGTTTATGCACTACCTTGTTTTAGGCTATGGCAAAAGCTAATGCCGGAATAAAAATATTATTATTACACACACAGTAAGAAACAGCACCTTTTCTGAAGCTGCTTACATTATCCAACTGCAGTGGTCCGCACCGATCTCTTCTGCCTTTTGTTTAAGGTTTGCAGAAGCATAGGAATCGTGTATCCTTATACATAGCCTTCTGTCTGGCAGTGGAGCAACAGTGGGGCTTATCTCTGTCTTATCTCTGGCAGAGAGATAAAAAAAATGTGATCAAATGGTTTGCTAGTGCTGTGACCCACCCCTAACAAATTTTCCACATGAACAGGTACAAAATCTCCACACCAACTTTTTAACCCTCTCAAATTTATGTATATGATGCATTACATTGGGGCATCACCAAATCTCCAGAACAAGGCGAAAACCAAAATACTTACCTTTTTAGAAATCTATTAATTAGTTAACGTGATTAAATTTCCTGTCTCAATTGCAGTGCAGAAGGTGACTCAGGTGTCTGTTTTATTTTGTCTTGAATTGTCCTTGCAGGCTGTTAAGGTTCTGAAACCTCTTGAGGACGTTAAAGCAAAGGTGGATACAACAGCTATCTTTGATACGATTCTGGAGCTGAGGGACCCCAACACTAAGATGATCTGGTTAAAGGTAGCCTTTTTTTGCCTCTTTTGTTTTGACTGGAGCAAGCTGAGGGATGAGATTTCAAGCAGTACTTACAGGATTTAGGGGGCACATTGGGAATGTCAGTGAAATTTGTGCTCCTAAATAATTTAGGCATAAGGGTTTTATATGGTGGCGCTGGAGTGGTGTTGGTATTTTCTCTTGGGTTCAGGAATGAGCTGTATCACAGATATTTATGATTATTCCTTTATTTATTCAAAGTACCATTGGTTACCATTATCCAAGCAAAACAATTAAGATTCCATATATTTTGGAATGCCTATCTCTAAACTAGAGAGGATGATCATTTGTTCATCTGACCATTACAAATCGGGATAAATACAAAATGGTCAGATTAATAAATGATCACTCTGTACCTACATGAATAAGCATATTTGATTGCAACAGCCATAACCAGTGACTGCTCGCAGTTGTGTGTTCTCAGCTGAACTGGGGCAGCTCCCAGTAGTTGCACAAGAGTCAGTAAAATTATTTTGCTTTACTCTCCACTTTTATACCATAACCCTAATCCTATCTACTTATTTATTGGCACCTATCACCAGCTTTACCTATGAAATCTATTACTTTGATTGGGTTAGGAGGGACCTCAAGAGTAATTTAGTCCAACCCTCTGTTTGGGTTAATTGTCTACGTCCGTATGTGAGTTGCATCGGGTACAATCCTCAAGCTGTTTTGTGCCAGCACTAGTCCTGAGCACCAACGTGAGTCTCATTTAAGGGAAGGGGACTCATAGCAAACACTAAAGGTTGAGGCCACTGCTAAACAGCTTGAGAATTGTGATGCCCACTTGATTTTAGAAGGTATCCAAGCTTGTAAATCCATCCCTAACCCTACTGCTTGATTTCAGGTACTTTTAACCCGCTTTAGGACTGAAACAGATGTTTTCAGTGAAACTCTATCCGATGGATTCACGTGATCTGGGTCTGATGAAACAGAGATCAACTGTGATGTGATTCCTGTTTTGTTAAGAGATCCGTTTTCAGTTAATCCAGTTTGCTTACTTCAATTCGGTCGCTTCAGCCATTTGGGTATTTCATTTATGCTTAAAAGGCAAAGTAAATGGCTGAACTGAAATAATGAAATAAGCAGAGTTAGTGAACCAGAATAACCAATATAGGTCCTTTTTTCATGCCCGCGAAGATACACTGTGTGGGCATGAGTGGTACCGTCTCATGTAAATCCTGCAGCTGGTGAGTATAGGTGCATGCGTGCTCCTGGAAAACACGCATCACCACTCACGGAGCAACCAGGAAACACGGAGGTTGCTCCATGCGTGGGGATGCGTGGGGGGTGGGTGTGTGTCTGTGTGCACCAGCACCCACGCGCCACCCACACTGCGGCGCGCATACCTCCCACCCCCCACAGCCGGACCGTGTAAAAAGGGCCATACAAAAATCCAACACAAAAACCATGTCCGATTTCTGCATACTATTCTGAAAATATGGATAATATCTGTGGATATGAAAAGGACAATCTGTCTGCCTCCTTCAGCCCAAGCTAAGTATGGGGAAGAGGCACAGAACAGTTTAGCCAGGTTAGATCAAACCTTCAATTTTATCTTATGTTTGGTGCAATATGGCCCTTATTGCCGCTGCACCAGAAACCCCCAACTACCTGCCTACCGTACCTGCAACAGGTGACACAGTGAACCCTGGGATATGCCTACGCAGAACCTGGCAAGGCAACACAGCACTAAGCACAGTTCCTAGTATGAATGCAGGTTGGAGGCTAGCCCAGCACTAAGCATCACTAGTGGAAGCACAGAAAGCAGCTAAGCTCTAGGCCCACTTGGTGCAAAGAAGGGGTAGGAGCCAGATTCTGGCATCTCTTTTCACTTTCTACAGTTAACCTGCTTCACAAGAATCTTTACCAAATTAAGCTACAAATGATGAGTAAAAATGCTGGAAACGAGCCCTGGGGAAGCACTTCAGTGCCCGAGATCATTAATCCAGCCATGAAGATTCGTCGAGCAGGATGATGTTTTAGAGATCATTCCCTTCCTTAAAGAGGGTATTGATCCCACCAATCAACTTTTTCAGACCCGCTGTGTATATTGTTCTGGTAACCCTGTTTCAGCTTGCCAAGCTGAAGGATCGCTGTTGCCAGTCAGTGAGTCATTGATTTCATTCAGAAACTAGATGTCGAGTCACGGCCGTGGGGTTTACCAAACAACTGACACGGGTAGGGGGTATGCAAGCCAGTTATACCCAGTAAAGTAAATATTGCATATATCTTGGTATATCTTCTTTTGTACTCTAGAGAGAGTGTAACTGCTATATTGGTCTTAAATATAAGAAAATGCAGGAAAATTAGTTCAGATAATATCTTTTATTGGACATTAAAGAAGAAGTTGGTCCAAAAAGAGAGATCTTACTTCCAAAAAGAGAGATCTTACTTTATCTCTTGCAAGAGCCTTGCTAAGATGCCACATTCTCAAAGATGCCATTGTTCTCTCCTTTCCAGGATGGCGAACCGTTGCGTATTCAGTACTGCCTAGGGAAATATGAACTGAGACAGATGGGCACTAAGTATATGCTCTGCATAGCCAATGTGAACCAAAAGGACTTGGGCACGTACACTCTTGTAGTAGGTGACAAGAAGCTCTCAGCAGAACTGAAAGTGATAGGTAACTTTCTTTCTTTAATAAATGGAACTATATCCATTGTCCATCATGATGAAACTGAAAACAACTTACAACATGCTCAGGTTGGCAAGGGAATGAAGCACGGGCTAGAGAACTGAGGGTGTGTGCTTAAGGGTAGGGGGTGGATTCGTGAGTAGGGTTCATGGGTTGGAAAAGGGCCTTAGAAGAAAAGGCCACAGGCCAGGGGTTTCCCTGTCCATGGACCAGAATAATAGGGAATAAAAGATTAGACACGAGCAGAAGAACTGAACAGTGCCAGTATTGATGATGGGTATTGATGATCAATATATAAGGGACATTATTATTGTTGTTGTTTTGTTTATATAGTGCCAGCAACGTGCCTGGGACTGAACAACTATGAATTAGAGACAAGTCTCTGCCCCACAGGGTTTACAATCTAAGAGAGACAAGGGAGGGGAGACAAAGGGGAGAGAAACATAGGAAAAGACAGGGATACATTCATAAAATGGAAGTTGTAGGTGCATGTGCTTAGCTTAGCTACAGGGGAGAAGGGGACCACGAATGGATGGTAGACAGTAGAATAAGGATGAAACGAACAGCTATATTGCTGTTTGTGAGCATTTCTCGCTATGTCGAGTCCCAGGGGACAGTCCCAGTATGAGTACTAGGCGAGAAACGTTTTTTTTAAAAGTCAAAAAATCACTGTGCGTGCTCAAAATGGCTGCTGAGCTGTTTGGGGCATGTGCAAAATGCACCATTTTGGTTAAGGGCAGTGGATTGTGCAAATGCAAAATGACCACTGCCTTAACCAAAATGGCAGCAACACTATCGCCAACATTTTGGTTACATGTGACAGCCATTTTGTGCATGCACAAAAGAGCCAGGTGGCCATTTTTCCGCATGCACAGTGATTTATTTTTCTCGTAAAGAACTTGGCAAAGATATCCTGGTGCTCAGTTTGTTCCAGGATGAACCAAGCACCAGGATTTTGATGAGATACCAAGTAATCTTGATATCTCATTTCAGACCTACGGTAGAAGGAGCATTGGTGAACAGTCCATGGGGGTGAGGAGCTAGGGAAAGCTAATGGAAAATGTAGGGTTTTTTAGGAAGGATTTGAGGTTTGGGAGGAAGGGAGCAGAATGAATGTATTTATCTCCATGTATCTCTGTGCAAGAAAGTAACTTGATACAGCCATGCCATCAGCTGGTGTGAATTAGCATAGCTCTGTTGACTTGGGTAGGGCTATGCTGATTTACCAGAGTTGAGGGGCTGGCTCACAGGGCAGGAAAACTTCCTCCTGAAATGAATCACAAGGACATATTGCGAGAATTATTGTTTCTGTCATCATGTGTTAACAGATGAGCCCCTCAAGTTCTTGGAGGAACTGAAGCCAGTGAAAGTCACGGAGAGGCAGACAGCTGTGTTTGAGATCCGCCTGTCCAAGAAAGTTCCCAACTTCCTCTGGAAGTTCAACGGCAAGGAGGTGAAGCGAGATGACAAGTTTGAGATCATCTCATCCGAGGACGGATTAACCCACACTTTGAAAATTAAAGATGTTCGGCCCAGTGACCTCGGTGAAATCACTGCCGAGGCTGGGAGTTTAGTGCAGAAGGCTCAGCTCACCATCGAGCGTAAGTGATGCAGGATGGGATGCCTCAGCAATGGCCTATATGATCCAGGGTGATCCTACAGGACAAGCACACATGAACCCTGCTACTTGAATTATAGTGCTTGAGGGGACCTCAAGGGTCATCCAGTCCAACCAGGACTTACCGTACCTAAACTTCCCCAACAGATGAATTCACCAGTAGATCCTAAAATAAAATGTGCCCGCAGCGGAGAGCAGGAATGTTCAGGGCAAGTTAATGGATTAAAAGATTGAGTCCAACTGCTGGAATCAGTAGTGGGCTCATAAATCTATTTTATAAACCAACCATCGGAGAGGGGGAAAGATCTCTCCTTTATTGTTGTAAATTCCACTTGCATTGTGGAATTTGGGGCTATGGAGGAGATTCTCCTCGCTGCTACTATCAGTTCAGAAAGCATTGCCCTTCTCCTGTGGGATTTTGCTTGTTAAAGAGAAGCGACTTAAAATAAGATGGCAAGTGCACTCAGGGTTTATCTGGGTAAGAGGCATTTGATTGTTCATAGTGTAATACGACACAGCGTAAAAACAAACGGACAAAAGTGGAGTGAGGAAACAAAGTAATTTACACCCAACCCAGAACTGAATGCATTTCACAAAGAGATGAAATTATCACTGTGCCTAGTTTGTGCTAGTTTAAGGGTGTAAAATCTTTACAAGCTTTCAGGAAAAGGACTCTGTGTTGATAGGTCCTTGCTGATCCTAGTATTGCAGTAATTGCAACAAATATCAAAGAACACCTGCAAACCATTGCGGCTATAGGTTTTGAGAGCTCTCTGTGGCATCCCGTTCATGTGGACCAGTATCAGGCTGATAGGGGTCAGGGGACCTCACCCTCATCCAGGAATGGACTGGCATAAAGAGTCTGAGAGGACTGAGGGTGTAGCCCTAGGCCTAAGGGGAGAGTTGGGAGGACTAACCTACAGGAGCAATTGACCCTGTTCAGCTGGGGTTGGGGGGGTCCATGCTACCTCACCAGGTTTCTGTGCTTTGCCCTGCCTTTGTGTTGTCTGCCTGTTGCCTGACAAAGCGAGGTCTGGGGAAAGAGCCCAGAAGGTCGTTGCCTCCCATCCTGCTGGCCAGTCCACCCTTGGCCTGGCCCCACTCGCCAACATTTGAGATTCGCCTGTCCAAGAAAGTGCCCAACTTCCTCTGGAAGTTCAGCGGCAAGGAGCCAAAACAGGATGTTCAGCTCCTGGCCTCTGCTAAGAATCCGTTTATAAATCGTCTGAAACAAAGGGGTTTGCCACACGTTGTCTACGGACATGTGAATAAGACTGACCCTGAACTGCACAGGCTGTGATGTAGTGCGGGAGTTCTGTGACTAAATTTCCCAGATGTAAGGGTTGCCAGCTCCCCTCAGGCAAAGAGGGCGGGGACCCAAAGAGGGCGGGGCCACATCAGAAGGGAGCAGGGCAGAGGACTTTCCCTCCTCTTTACCATGTGGCCACACTCCTTTTGGAATGTTGTGACTCATGTGACATCATGATGCTCCAGAGGGGGAGGGAGGGTGGAGAAGCCTCTGTGCTGTGTTTCCCTTCCAATGCAACCAGCCTCCCACTGCCCTCTGAAGTCTCCGTTTGCCGGGTTATCCAGGTGCTACTTGGGTTACTTTATTATATATATATATATTGTAATTAAAATAAGACTCACAAAGAACTAAAAGTAAAACAGTAGTATTTACTGGTATTAATCCTTCCTGCCATCTGAAATTTAGGAGCCACTGCCACAGTGCATAATCAAGAGACAGCAGCTTTATCAGCTGACTGTATCGGAGCCCAGTAAGACAATTAAAATCCTGACTACACATGGAAGACAGGCAGCATACACTGAGGCATTATTGGGCCATATTTTGTCTATCTTAGAATTTGTTAAACCATGTAAGAATAATTTTAATTTACCTTATTGTAATAGGTAAATAATTTTAGTGAGGTAAATAATTTTGATTTTCCTTCCTGTTGCCTTATTGTAAAATGAGAATGTGACACACACGTTATACTTGCAGATTCCTAGGACCTTTCCCACCCCTATTCCCCCACCTTCTGTCAGAGTCTGGCACAGACCTGCATAGTGCCTTACCTCCAAGTGTCCAAGTGCCTTACCCCCATAGTGCCAGACCTGTATAGTGCCTTACCCTCAAGTTCCCTGGAGTGTGTGTCAGTCTCACACTGTGCCCTAGGTAAAAGTTTTCAACCTGGCCTCTACATCCCCGAAATTCTTTACATCTTCTTCCATGGAGCTGCATTACCATTGCTGTACGGGGCAGTTTCAGAATCTGAAGAGGCTGCAAGCAGGTAAGCAAGTGTGTTTGGTAGAAGACCAAAGTTTAAAGGATAATAGCAGGCCCCTGCATTTTGAGAATTGTTGGCGATCTCTATGGGTCAGAATCCAAAGGCCAAACATTTGTGCTAGTCACTAAGTGCTGTTCAGACAACAAAGGACTGCCCCCTCCCATTCTTTTCAGTGAGAACAGCATCAACACAAGTCATCCACCCATCAGTGTGGTATTTCCTTGGAAGCAGTCCCTTGTTGTTTTTGTTATCACCCCAGCTCTAGCCTTGATGTTTAAGGTTATTTGCTGAATGGGAAATTTTACCCAGCTGATTTCTCCATCCTCTCCCCCACTTCAAAGGAATTCCAATTAAGTTTGTCAGCAACCTGAAGAACGTCCGAGTCAAGGAGAAGAGCAAAGCTTGTCTGGAGTGTGAGCTGACCTCTAAGGATGTCCGTCTGAAGTGGATGAAGAATGGAAAGGAGATCCCAAGGACTACCAAATACACCATGATGCAGGAAGGGAAGAGGGCAGAGCTGATCATTGACGATACGGAGCTGAGTGACACGGGAGAGTACATGGTGGTGGCTACACAAGAAAATGATCCAACTGAGTACTACAGCACAGCTAACGTAACCGTGGAAGGTAAGGGAAGGGTGGGAGGAAGATTGCATTAAGAAGGAAAGTAGGCTTCAACTGTGTCAGCACTGTTCTGTAATTAGAGTGGCTTAGCTGTCTACCTGTTATTGCAAGATAGTCAGGTGAACTAGGTTCTCCTCACTCTGCAAACAACTTTCTGTTTGACTTGGGATACAGCATTTTGAGCTTTTCTGTACCTTGGTTTCCACATTTGTAATACTGAGATAATACATAACTGTCATTTGTTAAGAGCTTCAATGGAACTACTCCAGAGTAAGTGGTTTGTGGATTGCACCTTAGATGCTTGTGAACTTTTTACCCCCTATCTTCTGTTCAGGGACCTAACCCTTTGGTGAGCCAGTGCAGCACCAATGAAGTCAGTGGAGTTGCACATGCTTAAACCAGCACTGAATTTGACACATTTTATTCATTTCTGTGCTTGGTAGAAGACAGAGACTGAAAGTGTTAAGTGAATTATTATTGGTTCCAAATTAAATCTTTGGATTGATGTTTCACAATCATCCTCCTCCTCAGAATGTGTATCAGGGCAGCTCCTGAAGTCCCTTAATGAGAATGAAGCTCCTTTGTACTTGGTGGTATATAAACACAGTCTCTGCCCCCAAAGAACACACAATTCAAATAGGCAAGGGAGAGGAAACATTATCCTCATCAGTTTTTATTTGTACAGATAGGAAACTGAGGCACTGAGTGATTAAGAGCCCTAAACCAATTCTCAGTAGAGTTGAAATGATGATTTGCTGCCAATACCATTTTTGTCAGAAATGGCTGATTCACTGCTTTCCTGACAATGTTAATGCAGGAAAATTACCGGTTCATTCGTTTTTTGTTTGGCATTTTCATCAAACCCAATGTGCTAAAGTGTTGTAAAGTGTCAGAAATTCACTGTTGGAGATACTGAAAGTGGTGAATGAGCTAAAAGCATCCTGAATGTGAAAAAGAACATGAAAATTTGACAAGGTTCCTCAAAGGACAAGAATTCATGTTGATTAAGGAGTAGCCAATTCATTTCAGCACTAGTTTTTATTGCAGCTAACTCCAATGGGGGGTTGGAGCAAGTGCTAGGTGATTTGCCCAAGATGACACAGAAAGTGGGTGGTAGAGCCAGGCACCAAACCCAGATTTTCTGAGTTCAGTGTTTTAACTACAAGACTGCCCTGCTTTTATGGGAGAGGTAGATGTTCAGCCAAATGTTAGGGCTCAGGCAGCTCTCCCTTAGAGTGGGTTGAGTATAAGAAACTGAAATTTGAAGAGAAATCTTGAACTAGCTCTATACTTGATCAAATATGGAAATTTAAATTTTAAAATCAAAATTAAGAATTTAAAATGTGTTGTATTTTATTTGAAATGTCAATCCTCTAGCTCTAATCTCTCCCCTAATGGAAACCCCAGGAAAAATTATCAGGGTGTTCCTCCTAGTCTGATTGATGAACTGTCCTGGTCCAAAGGGATCAGGGTCAAGAGTTGTACAGGACTAGGAATGGAAGTGAGTGCAGGATCTGAGCTGGGCTGGAGCCAATTTGGGTTCAGAGTCTAAGCACGTCCATGGGTAGATGCAGGGCAAAATAGAGTGGAACAGATGCAGGGCGAAGCAGAACAGATCCAGGATGTGACCACAGCAGCTCTATAAGGAGCAAGCCAGAGCATGGAAGTGGTATAGTGCAACCAGCTACTGCTGTCAGGGTCCCAAGGATTATAGTAGAAGGCCAGGCCATTACAATTAGTCTTCTGGACCCTGGTGCTACTGTGTCTTTGGGAAAAGCCGACAAAGAACCATGGAACCAACTGGAACCAGCAAAAGTCAACAAGATACCCACAGAAACCTAAAAGGAAAACTGCTGATGGATTCTGCTGAACTCTGTTTGATGGGCATGATAGAAGCATGCAGTACACTGTAGTGTGGAGCTAGAAGAAGGCAGGGCATTTTCTCTGATTGTTTCTGGAGTGTCTTCTTCTTGCCTGATCTGTGAACTCTGTTCAGTTTCACCTTCCATCCCCTGTCCTTACTTCAGTCTATTAGATGTCTATCTTCCCTATGTGTGCATGTACCTTCCACAAATGTCAGCAAACACATGGTTACATCAGAAGTTTACAATATCGCTCCAGTGCAGCAGTGGTTATCCCAACTGAGCCAAACCCTCATACATCTTGTGGGTCATTCATAGGGGAGTGTAATTCGTTTTTGTTGTTATGATAAAGAAAACGAAAAATAATAATAAAGAAAACAAAAACGAATTTTAGGTTTTGAAATAATGGGGAAATACTGAAAAACGTATTTCCAGCTATAACTTTTTTGTTTCTTATTCAGTTCTGATGAAACTTGGGGAGATTGTACCGCACTATTTGTACCAAACGTCAGCAACATTGGATAAAAGGAACCGATTTTATAAGCAATTGAATGTTGTGATTTTAAGAAAAGCTACATACATGTTCCTGGATACAATGTCTTTATCTTCCATCCAATTTGCATGAAACCTAGGAATATTATGTCCCTTTCCATGATTACCAATCCTGCCAAATTTCAGAAAGGTTGGATAAAGGGTCCTGATGGTATAAGCCATTAACTTGAAAATGCATTCCCAGCTGTAACATTTTTATATCCTATCCTGTTTACAAGACGTGTCAGGAATGTATCCCACACCTTCCCTGTCAAACTACAGGATAATTTGATAAAGGGCCCCAATTGTATAAGCAATTGAAGTTGTCCCCTTGAAGACCATTATTCAGATAAATAGCAGCACATGCAGTGCCAGTCAGAGGCAGACACCTGGCATAGCAGGGGGAGGGAGACTGTAGGAAGGGAGGATGGGGAGCACCCCTACAGACTAACAGACACATTCACTGGCCAATTACTGCATATTTCCAGCTTTACAGGACTAATCAGTGGTGGCTTCGAGGCAGGCATAGGGGGGCGACCCTGAGACGGACATACAAGGGACATAACTGGGACTTTGGGGATAGCATCCCAGCAATCAGGAGACGTGATTTACACATCCAGTGTGGTCAATTATCATCACAAGCGCAGCCTGCGGCGCTGTGACAGAGGACATGAAAGAATCTCTATTGGCTTTTTCCTAAACAGATGCTTCCAACTTCCCAGTAACAAGTGGGGAAGAGAAGCTGGGGTGGTCACAGAACAGAATGAGGATATTTGGATGACGTTTCTGCTGGCTGATTGGCATCACAAACAGTTCTTATACCACAGTGACATGTAAGAGAATCCCTGACATAGGCTCCTTCTCTGCATATGCTGTGCGGGCTTATAAAATTAGGACCCTTTAACACATCTTTACAATATTTGGCAGAGATGATCCTGAAGGTGTGAGATACAGCACTGCCAAATTTCATGCACACTGATTGGAATAAAGATGTTAGTCAGACATACATTTATAAGTTAATTGCTTATACCACCAGGACCCTTTATCCAATCCTTCTGGAAGTTTGCATAGAGAGTAATATTGGGGAGGGGTTTAATCTTGCCTAGTTTCATCCAAGTCAGATGGGAGACAAAGATGTTACAACCAGGAATGTATATGCAGAGTTTTGCAAAATAATATAATTCAACTGCTTATAAAATCAGATTCCTGTATCCAATACTTCTGAAACTTGGTGCACATAATGCCTCCCATTGGAGGTACAATCCTTCCATGTTTCATCCAAACATAATGAAAAATAAAAATGTTACAGCTGAAAATGTGTTTTCCATTGAAACCAATGGAAATCGAACATGAAAGCAAAAACAAAAATGAAATTTTGATATTTATGAAAACGAAAAATTTAAATAACAAAAATGAAAACGAATAATGACATGAGTTCCTGGTGCACCCCTCTAGTAATTAATCCTTAGTTCTGTGCTGGGTGTCTTTACCCAGCATCTTTATTCACTTTTTCTGTGGTCTCTTACAGAAAGATTTGCTACCGTGAAGAGTGGCATGTCGGATGTCCAAGCTCCAACAGGGGGCCCAACAGAACTCTGTGTTGTTTTGAATGATGAGAAGGTGGAAGGAGTTTGGCTGAAGGACGGCAAAGAGGTAAAAAGAGTGATGACATAGTTGGAAAAAATTGTTTGGGTTCAAAACCAGTGGCATAACATTGGGATAAAATTTATGGGTGGTGCTGGATCCCTTGGATCCACATTAGCCCCACTCCTGTAACCCAGGAACTGTGGGAGGAGGAAATGTCATGGATGGAATTTGATGGATGCATCCCCTGCAAATTCTCTCTCTCTTTTTTACACACACACACGCACACACACACGCACACACACACACACCCCTAGAGATAGGAGGTCTGTCATTTTGGGTTACCATAATAACAGCCTACTCTCTGACTTCACATTCCCACTGTCCATCTAATTGTTGGCATGTTCCTCCAACACCGAAAGTCAAACTTTTGAGATTTCTTTTAGTGCCCTCCGTAAGGGCCTACATTCACAGCCATAAGAAAGAGATTAAAATATATAGCATTTAAGCCAGGGCTGCCTCAAGACTTGCTGGAACTTTATGCAAAATTGAATTTGGCTTCCTATGGACCAACTGAGGGACTGGTAGTGCCAGGCATGCAGGATTTTGGGTTCTTTCGTCAGTTAATGGCTGGGGATGAGGGTGGCAGGAATCGGCAACTGGAAGGAGCCGATAGCAGAAGCAGCATCATGCTGACCTCAGTCAGGAACTTGGGGTGGGGGGGATGTCTGGGGCTGTTTCTAGGGCTGAGGCACAAAGCCTGAGTATCTCCAGTCCTTCCTGCCTGTTGCCCCCCAAGAGTCTTAATACAAATGCCTACATTGCCTGTGCCTAAAGCCAGCCCTGATTTAAGCCATCTTAAACTTAGCTCTAGTTTCATCCTATGGCAGCAAAGCATTCTCACAGAATCATAAAACAGGAATGAACCCCAAGGGATTACCTAGGCCACTTTCAGACATGCCCCACCCTCACACATATTTGGGCTGTGGGGGGGAACGTGCAGCCCGAATATGCATGGGGATCAGCCAGTCTGAAAGGTTCCTCCGTGCGGCTTTGCCGGCAGAGATGCATAGGGATGCAGAGCAGGAAATTGAGCTCTGCATCCCTGCGTGTCTCTGCCAGCAAAGCCGCGTGGGTGGACCTTTCAGACGTTGCCGATCCCTGCACATATTCGGGCTGCGCATTTCCCCCCCCCCCCCCCGGCAGCCCGAATATGCACGGGGGGGGCCATGTCTGAAAGTGGCCTTAGTCCGTCCCCCTGCCATTAAGCAGGATCCGCAGTACCTACACTGCCCCCTGAGGGATGCCAGTCAAACCTATTTTCAGACAAAGGTCTCCAGTGATGGAGCCTCCATAGCCTCCCTTAGCAAATTAATACACTGCCTAATAGGGCTGTGATGAGAGCAAGTGTTCCCGTTTCGAAGGGAATATACTGAAATTTGGGGAGTACTTGTGAGTGTCATAACTTTGTCAGTTTTGGGTGATTCTGCATTTCCGTCATTTTTTCCATCACTTTCCGGGACTTTTTGTCACTTTCTGGAATTTTTCCTTCGCTTTCTGGGAATTTATACAGCAGTTTTACAGCACTTTGGGCAATTTCCAGCACTTCCCCGGAGCTTAGTCGGCACGTTTTCATCTCCACAGCCCCTGGGGGTGCGCGCGGGGCACACAGGGCCTGAGACCGCCCCGTGGCATCCCCATGTTCAACGTGCAAAAAGTATCAGAAAATGGCAAACACAGCGGGAAAGCTGGTAAGTTTTCCTGTGATGTGTGAATCTTAGAAATGCCCGGCTTCCAATGGAAGAGCACTTGCCGAGATTTTTTGTTTCAGGTCTACTGCCAAATGGTTTTGGTAGTTAGAAAATTCTTCCTAACGTATAGCCAGATTCTTTTCTCCTTTAAGTTCATTCCCTC
Organism: Sphenodon punctatus; assembly: GCA_003113815.1. Lineage (NCBI taxonomy): Eukaryota > Metazoa > Chordata > Lepidosauria > Sphenodontia > Sphenodontidae > Sphenodon > Sphenodon punctatus. The sequence continues at coordinate 8,684,121 of QEPC01003194.1, forward strand.
CAGTCCTATCCTCAATGAGATTATTAAATGCTGAATTTTGTCTGTTGAATTCTGGCTCTTACCTCTGTATTACATCAAAATTCTGCCATTATTAAGGCTCCCAAATACTTAATGCCATCAGTTTTGCATGCATCCCGTATCATTGCAATCCCTTGCACTTGTTCATTCAAAAATCACAAAGCGCTTTACAAATGCAGAACCTCAGAATACCAACTCCTTGCCCAATGCTTTAACCATTAGGCTCTTAGTCAGTAATCCCTGGTTAATTAACCTGCCTTAATCTTTTCCTGAAGATTACGGATATTCCAGGGATCCAGATAGTCAAGCAGGGAGCTGTCCACAAACTGATCATTCCTAACTTGGGAGAGGGACTTGAAGGGAAGTACACATTCAGAGCCAAGGGGGCTGAAAGTGAAGCCACTGTTTCTATTGCAGGTACTGACTCTTGTCCTTAGCAGTGTTATTTATTTGTTATTTATTTATTACCCCACCCCTCCTGCCACAGGCAGCTCGGGGTGGCTTACAGTTTATAAAAATACAACAGTAGTTCTAAAAACACACACAAAAGGAGGATCTAACATAAACCACACACACACACCCCACCCCACCCATATCATCTTGTATGTTTGTCTCCCTTAAGGTTTGCTACAGCCCGTTTCCCTCATTGTTCTTGCCTTGCTGTGTGTGCGCTTCCTCCCCCTGTGAGTGCACTTGTTTTCCCTTTTAGGCTTTAGGCTTAATCCCATTTTTAGTAGCTCCTTGTTGTGCTCCCTGTTTTCCCTCCTCTGCTCCCCATGTTCCTGTATCTTGTCCCCCTTTATAGTTCCCTAGTCCCTTGCTTAGTGCCTGGTTTCCCCCTTCATAGCTTCCCACTTTCCTGTGACTCCCTTTTGATGCCTTGTTCCCCTTTATAGTTCCCTGACCTTCTCATAGTTTCCCTCTCAGCTTCTTGTTTGCCCTTAAGAGTCTCCCTACCTCTTTGTGGTTGTTTTGTCCCTTGTCTTGTTTTCCTCCTAGTTTCCCAGTTCCCTTTTAGTCCCCTGCTCAGTAGCTTGCTCCTTTTCTTAGTCTTTGTCTGTGTCTTCTTTGCGTTGTATTTCTGTACAGTATCTCCCAGTTCTTTATAGTTTACTTAGCCCTTCTTCTCTCGTAGTCTTGACTGTTTGTTGTTTGTGGGTTGTCCTTTCCCCCCCTTGACATGCTACGCCATAGGACCCTGTCTGACTGGTCCCCCAACCCCTCCTCAGCTCGTCTAATCCTCGCTTTGTCCTGTTAACCCATGTTAATCAGTCACATTCTACACCATTTGCGGTTATATAAAGTGGCATGAGCAAAACCCTGCATTTTCATACACTAAAGGACATTAGTTCAAGTTTCAATGAGGAATAAATTGCATTTGTACCTATTTATTTTAAATGCCTAGAGCCTATTTTATAGGCGCTCAAATGGGGCGATTTTGGCCTAAGCAATTTTCAGAGTATTGGTTTTGTAAAAATAGGAGAAACACCCATAGCAGAAAAATGTTTCTTTCTACTCAGTGACCACTAGGTGGTGCTAACAGAATTGGCAAGCCAGCTATCAGTGTAGCAGCTGGCCTGTCTCTTCTCCATCCTCTCAATGAAGGAGCACATACTGCTTGCAGTGCAGTCCCTACTATTGAGACATCTGGAAGAGCTTGGCAAAAATTAGTGGCCAGGACCTAATCATTTAGGATGTGGTGGCTTGCAGTACAGGGGGGAGGGGGGAAATCTGCAATCTGGTTAGCTATAGCTCCCATGATCATCAGAGTTTGGGGCTTGGTGTGGTTTGTAGTATTTGTTTGGAATCTTCTTTAAAATGAAAATTTGGCTCTTTTTTAATTTAAAAAAAGGTTATTTTTAAAAAGGTTATTTTCTATGAAAATGTTATTTCCCTTTGAAAACGTTGGTTTTTCACAAAGAAATCCAAGGGCCACAATCCTGTGGTATAGCCATTAGATTACCTAAACAAAGGGGCCAGCTAGTCAACTGAGCTCCCTTATATAGCAGAATGGGAGATGGTGGGAGGGGCTTAAAGGCGTTTCAGTGCTGAGTGCTGTTTCACAAAGGGGTGAGAGAATCAAAGGCTGCAGAAAGATCAATGAATGCTGCATAAATCTTCAGATTTCGACGCCTATATTTATCGACAATGTGTTGTAATATAAAAGCTTGTTCAATAGTTGATCTATTCGATCTAAAGCTTGCCTGTTCCTCCTCAAGTATATTATTCTCAGAGACCCATGCTAACAGCTGGGACAATAAGAGTCTAGTGTAAATTTTGGAGATGATACGTAACAGGCTAATAGGTCTATAATTACCCAGTTGACTCTTATCTCCTTTCTTGTAAATGGGGACAAAAATACTGGTTTTCCATATTTCAGGAATCACTAGTGTTTCATTAATGAACGAGAAAAAGTGGTGTCTTCTATCTGTAGACAAAAACTTTGGCAGGAATTGAAACGTCTGAAGATAGATAAACGCCTATTGGCACTAATTAGAGCATTGTATTCCAAGACAAATATAAGGGTCCGAGAGTACCCTTATGGGCTGCTCCCTGAGCCATTCCTGACTGCCCATGGTGTTCGACAGGGGTGCCTGTTGGCACCAACTCTGTTTAACATTTATGTCAATACACTCATAACGGGACACAGAGATGCTGGAGCCTATCATCCTCCTATGATTGGTGATAGGAGAGTATACATGCTCATGTATGTGGATGATACAGTCCTGCTGTCAGGACTACAGTAGATTGGGTTTGGAAAGCTCTTTGGTAGATTTTGAGATTAGATGTGGTCAACGAAAGCTGGTGATAAATTACAATAAAACTAAAGTCCTTGTTTTTACTAAAAGATTTGTAAAACAAGCCTGGTTCTTTCAGGGTCAGAGAATCGAACAGGTACCGAGGAACCATTATTTGGGCATTACCTTTTCATATAATAATTTGTGGTCAGCCCACAGTCTGGTGGCCAAACAAAAGGCCAAGATTGAATTGCTGGCAATTCAGCGTTTTTTCTTCATGCATGACCAACAATGCATTGAGGCAGTCAGAAAGATTACTGACGCAAAGCTTATAGCAGGCCTTCTGTATGGTGCCCCAATTTGGGGCATCGTGGAACAAGCATCCAATTATCTTGAACCAGTTCTCAATTCTTTATGGAGAAGGATCCTGGCACTTCCTTCATCAACCAGCTCGGCATTAATTAACCTCGAATTGGGTAATTCCTCCATAGCTGCACATACAGCAATCCGCAGATTGTCATTTTGGGCCAAAATAAGGGATGTACCGGGTTCTTCCTTGGTGGCTCAGGCCATGCTTGGAAAAACAACTGGACAAAGTTGGGGGTAGGGACCATTGGTGGGTAGATGTGAAGAAGTGCCTTTTTCAGTTGGGCTTCTCAGAGGAATACCTCCGGGAAAAACCAAGTAGACTGGTCATTAAGATGCTCAAGCAAAGGTTTGGGACATAGACAGACAAAATCTGAGAGCCAGGATAGTTAGCTCTCGGGCCTCCCCTGATTATAAATATTTGGTCCCTACCAGTCGTGGGGCTGCATATATTGATTTATTATTGGATCCACCCCTTAGGAAGGCTATGATGAGCCTATGATTCCAGACGATGCGTACAGCAGTAGTAGAGGGTAGGTATAAAGGTGTCCCTCTTGCTGAGCGGATTTATTTATGTGGGCAGGAGGTAGAAGACTTGGGGCATTACCTTTTTGAAATACCCCTTGTATGAGGAACAACGTATCTATCTGCAAGATAACATCAGCTGGGATCCGTCCTGGCCAAGAATTCAACAATTATTGTATCTATTAGGCGATAAGGTTCTTGCTCGCTCTAAAATAGTGGCCATTTATGCTTGTAGAACTGCTAAGATGCGTAGGAGATTGGAGAAGGATTGTGATGTGCATGTGTGTAGTGGGTCAACAGAGATTAGTTTCTCCAATTAGGCTCTGCCTGGTGGCTACCAGTTGGCACCACTTTGGTATTTCATGGTATTTAATAGTATTAAAGTATAATTGCTATGTAAATACTGTATTTGTATAGATAATATATTGTGTTGTATATGTATGTATATAGTTATGATTGTTTAAATGATTTTATTGGTTTTAGCAAAGGTCCATGGCAATATGGCTACTGGGTCAATTTGTTTATTGAGTTTTTCATTGTGTGTATGATTGGAATATTGTCATGGCGCACGTGGCTAACAATAAATATTGTATTGAATTGGGTGAGAGAGTCAGGAGCTCTGCTGCAGAGCCTGCTTTGTAATTATCTTGGCTTTTGCTATTTGTCTCTCAATATATATGTATACAGTATCACTTCAGGTAGAGAAAATAAGGTTGCCATGTTGGTTCCAAATATAGGCAACAGAGACAAAGCAGTAGAGTGAAATCTTTTATCGGACCAGCTACAGTTGGTGGAGGTATGCAAGCTTTCGGACAGGGTCCTTCGTCAGGCAAGTCAGGGATTTGAACTGTAGACTGAGCAAAGCCGTGAGGTATATACAGCGATTGGAAACAATGGCAAAGGGAGGGGAGGGGAAAAGGAGGTGAGAACGAGCCCCAGGTAGGAGGGCCACAATTCAAAACGGTGGAATACAACAAGGGAGGAAGAGGAAGAGCTACTGGTAGTAAAGTAAACCTAAAGCTTCCTGTAGCTGTAGACAGTCATTAGACTTATACATTTCTGTAATGGTTTGTGAAACCCATGTCCAAATCGATTCCATTGTTCTTTGTATCTAGTAGGGCTATGAATTTTTGTTTCCAGGCTCGCCTTTTAAAGGTGTTGCATAGGTTTCTTTTTAAGACAAGGACAGAGAGGTCAGAAATAGAGTGGTCACTTTGGGAGAAGTGAATGCTGACAGTAGAATCTAGGGATGGGATTTTTAGTTTCTGTTTTAACCGAAAGAGGCCGAAAGTGGCTCATATGGTTAAAACGGAGAGATCCAAGAATTGGGCTTTTCTTGGTTCCCAATTCTCTGATCTTCTGTTCTCATTGAAGTCAATGGGAAGAGAGGGAAACCTTCTCCACGTACACCCCACTCCACTCCCGGCCTTGGAGGGTGGAAGTGGGGATCCATTACCCCTAATGCCCTCACCCCTACCTGCAGGGGCCCGGCTTTACCCAGCCCCCGGGGCACCTGTACTTTACTCACTGTTGCCGGTCCTGAGGGTGGGCGTCACAGCCGCCAGCTGGGCTGACAGCTGAGCCGCTGGTTCTGTTATTGGTGTTCGGGCCTCCTCCACTGCTGACCGGTGTCGGGAGACTGCTTCGCTGCCAGGCCACATGCGCAGAACAGCTGCCCTCTTCCAAAATGGCACTGGTGCTGCCAGTGCCATCTTGATTTAGGGCTTCACATGCACAGAATGGCCTCGGCGGCAATTTTGGTAATGTGTGCTGCGCGGCTGCCAATACAGCAGTGTTTTCTTCAAGCTCTGGGCCTGTAAAAAGAAGGAAGAGAAGACCTGACTGCCTAGCAGAGGAGCTGGCTTCACTGCTGGTGGCTGAGCCTCCGCTGCTGTTGGCTGGTGTCAGGAGCTGGCTCTGCAGCCAGGTGGCCAGGCCTTCTCCGCCGTCCTGCAGCGGAGAAGATCTGGTGGCCTGGCAGCAGAGCCAGCTCCTGACACCAGTTAGCAGCAGAAGAGGCCCGGCTGCCAGTAGCAGCGCTGGTGGCCCAGCTGGCAACCCAGCCGGTGGCCGTGACCCCCACCCTCCAAACTGGACCAGACCAGCAACACCGTCCTGCAGCGGAGAAGATCTGGTGGCCTGGCAGCAGAGCCAGCTCCTGACACCAGTTAGCAGCAGAAGAGGCCCGCTGCCAGTAGCAGCGCTGGTGGCCCAGCTGGCAACCCAGCCGGTGGCCGTGACCCCCACCCTCCAAACTGGACCAGACCAGCAACAACACTAAGCAAAGTACAGGGAGCCCGGGGGTTGGGTAAATCAGGGAGCTTAGAGTGTGAGGATGTTAGGGGTAATGGATCCTCACACTCCGAGGCTGAGAGTAGGGTGGGGGGCGGATGCCCAGGTTTTTTTTACTGGACTCCCCTGTGTCTTGGAGGGTTCTCTGTTCCATTGAAGTCAATGGGAAAATTTCCCTTGACTTCAATGGGGAAAAGAACTGACATCAATAGATCCCATACTGATAGGACATCCGAGACACAGGGGTGCCGAAACAGATACCGATTTGCCTGGATTCCCACCCCTAGCAGAATTCGTGCTCTTGTCCATGATCTTTTTTCTATGCAAGTTCATGTGTTTTTGCAAGGGTTGGTGGGTTTCACCTACATAGTTCTCATGGGAGCATTTAGTGCACTGAATGAGGTATACCAGATTTTTAGATTTGCAGTTGTAGGTCCCTGGTATTCTGAATAGATTTCCATGGGATGTCTAGATGCTGTTTGCAGTAGAGATTCAGCATCTGGCCTTTTAGTTAGGAGTTTTGCAGTTTACCAACTTTCCATTTACTGTTCTGTTACCATCTTTCTGAACTACAAAATTACCACATTATTGAGATTCTGTTTTACTTCTGGCTTTCTGTCCATTAGAAGTGAAATACAGAAAAAGCCAGAGTAATGGTGTTGATGACAGGCTGAATAAACCGAGACCAGCCCACAGAGAATTCCGACAGGAATTACAGTATTACATTGGTATTGTGTCAGAAACCAACATTTGTAGTAAAGTGGCAAATAGTAATCCAGGAAACATTAGCAGTAACACTGGAAATTGGTCAGGAAATGGATGGGTACCACTTAATCTTTAACTTTATTTTTATATAGTGCCCCCTTGCCATGGCACTCAGAACGCTTCACATATAATAAATTAACACAACTTTTTAATCCTCACACCAGCCCTGTGAGAATTCCCATTTGCACGGATAGTCGTTTCATCCCTAATAGCAATTCAATAGATACGTAGTTGATGGACCTGTATTATTATAGAGCTGCAGGTTAGTTAAAGTGGGTCGGAATTCCAATGCAACTGCCTCCATTCGCTTGCATTGGATTTTTCAGGCTGCTTACTTCCGGGTTGGTGAGTGTTTTGTCCGGGTTTTCTCTTTTTACGGGGCGTGTAAGTATCCCGGACCCTAAATGAGATTTTAAAAAATAAAGGGATGAGTCATCTAAGGTCTAGTGGTGTAGAAGTGAAGTTTATTTTAAGGGAGATGGAGAAATCCCCATTTTGTGCTATGGGGCTTGCAGTTATCAGGAACATTCTATGGCGTGGCTCTGGTGTCATAATGACTGGTGCCTGGGGGGGAGGGCAGGACTGCTGGCGAGGGGTGGGGTGGCGCTTAAAGGGGAGGGGTTATACTGTTGGCAGCAGCCTGGGCGGTGGGAGTGGGAGGAACTTAAGCCGCCCCCTCCCCCACCTGCCCGCTTGCTCTCCCGGCCGCCTTCTAACCTGTTGGCAGGTGCCTCCCAGCACGCACACGCTCACTGCCCCCCTCCCCACGAGACATACACACTGCCCCTCCCTCCCACCTAGCAAGCACACACTCACAGCCACCCTGCCTGCCTCCACCCCCCCACCCCAACGTGCACTCACTCTGTGAAGATCAGTCCTGAGCCATCACTGGTCAAGGATGGGTAGATTGGAAGAGCTGACTTATCCATTTCCACCCCTTGAGCCCTGATTGGGCAGAGGAATAGGAGTATACCCTATGCTGTTTTCTGCTTCCAGCAGTCCCTGATGGAGAAAGAGACTATAGAGGAGAGAGAGTGCATCAGTTGCTGTGGAAGTATCCCAGATCCAACCTGTCCACAGTGGTGGATGGATATTTTGAATGCTAATCCATTCCTTTCCTGGGGGATGGTAGAGAGAATGTGCCCCTTTTCCTTAGGGTGTGGTGTTTGTGCATGGATGATGTGACTGAATGGGGGAAGGTGAGGGAAGTGTCTTGGTTATTCCTCATCCACTTTGGAAGATGTGATCATTAGCTGCATTTCATAATTGTCTAGTCCGGGTCCACTCAAACCCTCTGACACTATGGGGCAGACAGATGTTTAAAATGCAGGGCAGCAAGGGAGCCTGCATCACCTCAATCCACAGGCAGCAGGAGGAGGAGGGAGAGGTGCTGGGGGAGGGGTGCTTCTACAGCCCCAAGAAAGAGCTGCTGCTGGGGGGCAGCGCATTGGTTTCCCCCTGGCTGCTGCTTTGGGGCTGGGCTACCCTCCTTCCATGGACTTTCACGTTCCTTCACTCTAGCTGGAACTGAACAGCCTGGCAAGCCTGGAAGTTTGGCAGGCTAAGCACTCGGGCTGTGAAGGGATCAAAACAGGCTTGGCTGTCCCGCCCCCCACACCTATTGCCGCTGCAGCTGGGCGCCAGGGTCTTCACACCCACTCGAAGGACTGCCCAGAATTTGGGTTTGCTGGTTGCATCTGCTGCTGAGGGGGGGATCTGCTGCCGCTGCTCTGCTCCTGCCGGGCCGGGGGACTCCCAGGGACCTGCGGGGAGGAAAAAGATCTCCAGTGAGCTCTGGGGGGTGGGGGGGAGCACAGAAGCGGTCACGTGGGCCGGCTTGTCCCCTACCCTACCCAGAAGTGGCCGCGTGCTATTTAGCCCAGCTGCCAGCAGCTCCGCCACAGGCCAAAGGGCGCAGCACTTAGGGGCATTTCAGGGTCGCCGAACCCAGGGGGGCTCTTTGGCAAGTGGGGGGTACTGTGTGTTCAGGGTTGGGGGAGTGAGGGTGGGGGAGAGTAGGAGGAGTGGTTGAGGGAGGAGGGGTGTCCCTGCGCAAATGCCTGGTGGCAGCAATGGAGGCCACTTAGTGGTAGTGGAGGGTGAAACCAACTTCTTGTGAGAGAGGGAAGTCGGGGGGTGGGGTATGTCTTGTGCTGGCCCCTGGTGGCAGCAGGATGGCCGGGTGGACTGGGGGGTGGTTCAGGGTGGGATTGGTGAGGGGCCATTGGGCGAACAGCCAGGTTTAGGGGGCCAGGAGTGGGTGGACGGGAGGGGAGGAGTGGCCATAGGGGTGGTTCTTGGGCATGGAC
>QEPC01003194.1:8693233-8706432 GCA_003113815.1 Sphenodon punctatus
ACAGCATATTCTTCACCCATCTGCTGAGTTGCTTAACTTGCAGACAGACAACAAACAAAACCCATTGAGGGGGAAATATTTTTACTACTTAGAAAATAGCAAGCTACTGCATTATCCCTCTGAAATTATTCTAGGGGATACCATGACAAACCCATTAAGAAGACACTTATCTTACATGGATTGCATAGCCCAGCATGTCACAACCACCTTGTAAATGCCTACCGGGACATACAACCACCACACAGAACATGGGGAACATGGCTCTGACCTCTTCCCCACATGCACCATGGGCAAAGCTCCTCACTGGAATTACATGAGTGTGCTGTGCTATGGGGTGGAGATGAACTGACTCTACAATGCATGGGACCAATGGGTGAAAAGAAACCAGTAACTGCACATGTATGTATATCATGCAAAGTGGACAGCAGTCTGGCAAGTACAACCCCCCTCCCAAATAAAGCTGAGGCTATGAGGCTTAGACTAGGAAACCAAACAAAACTTAACACTGCATAGTCGTTAGGGCAGTTTTGGGAGATGTGGGGTGGTTGTTTTTTTCCTTTGGTTGCTGGACTTAGGAAATATTAATTTCCTTGGTTTTGGGAGTTTGTTTAAGTAGTAAGAACCTGCCTTAACTATTTGTTGTAAACCGGAAGGTTTTGTGTTAGTTAGTAATACTGAGCTGGCTCTCTAATGGGTTTTGGTAAGGTTCCCCCAAACCCTCCTAAAACTGGGGTTCTAAAAATGAAATTTGAGGTTCAGGAAGCTTGCTCATTCATTCATTTTTCTATCCCACCTGTCTCCTGAGGCTCAGGACAGCTTACATAAAACACACAGAATAGAAATACAATAGAACTTCCTTTAAAATCTTCACCCCTAACCCTCACACCCAAACCCTGCCTGCCAAATGCTTTGCCAAAGAGAAGGGTTTTACACTGCCTCCAGAATATGGTTAAGCCCTAAAAAGTATTGTCTTTTCAAGATAACACATGCATGTATTAGCAGTTCCAAAACTTCTCTGTGACTGCATTTGACAAACCTCTTTTCCATTCTTTCCACTCAAGATCCCCCAGTTATTGATCCATCTGTGCTGGAAGGTTTGGCTGCACACCCAGTGACTGTGAAAGCAGGGCACACGGCAGTCATCAAGATCCCATTCAAGGCCAAGCCAATGCCAAAGATCACCTGGTTTAAGGATGGTGTTGAGGTGACAGAAGAAGAGAGGGTAGAGATGGAGAAATCCCCTGACCAAGCAGTGCTCACCATAAAAAAATGTGTGAGAGAAGACAGCGGAAGTATTATGCTGAAGCTGAAAAATGACTGTGGCTCAATCAGTGCCAATTTGCACCTCAATGTTATCGGTAAGTCTTGGGATAATCATTGAAGGCAATTAAATGTATTGGGAGTTGACAGCCATCCATATTTTTAGGGGATTTTAGTGTATTGTTTTGTATTTTTCTCTTTCTTTTTTTCTTTTCTTTTTCTATTGGTAAGCCACCCCGAGCCTTTAGGTAAGGGAAGGGCATACATTTTAATAAATAAATAAATAACAGGGTAAGCTGTCCCTTCCAAAAATGTAGGGCTGTAACATCCCCAGCTTGTGGGCAGACAGTTAACCCAAAGCAATTGGTACCGTAAGTCCCAGTTTAGTTCCAGATGAGACGTCGTTTACATTAAAGCTAATAACTGGCCAGATCTGCTGTATCCAGTCTCCTCTGGTAAGGCTCAGTTACCAAGCTGTATCTGTTTAGTTCAGCAGTTTAACTGGTTAACCAATTTACCATGGTACTACATTATACTGCAGTGCACTGTTTTCCGTGTTACCCATAATTCCTTTTTAATGTTTACTCCCTCCTCCTTTGGACCTAGTTTCAGATGTTTGGTTATGCGATAATATGGTAAACTGCTTAACTGCTGTGGTATTATCCAGTTATTCAGGTTATTGGTTAGTTGTTGTAGTAATCAGTTAACAGCTAGGTAACTGCCAAACTACCCTAAATGGCAGTTATTAACCATGGATAATAATTTACTATTTATTTCATCTGTAATTCAGATGTTAAACTGAAGGAGTGAGCAGATGGTTGTGTGGTGTCAAAGTCATGGGGTGAGGGACGTCTGGGATGTGGGTAGAGATGGGTGCTTGGGGGTGACAGGGTTCAGGATTAGGGTTGGGAGGCAAGACAGGTGGCAAGGCTGAGGGCAAGGGTGCAAGAAAAGACTAGGCAGAGAATGCTCAAGGGACAAGTTGAGAAAGAAATAAAGTTATGTTGTTCCATCCAGCTTCCTAGTGCTACCAGCATGCCTTATATACTGGCTGGCATCCAACCAGGAAGCTGGGAACCATGACAAGGCATCAGACAGGAGATGGGGTGGGGTCAGGACAAGGCAGGGAGGAGACATGGGGGAATGGCTGCACTGGAGGAAGAGGTAGGCTGAGGGGGTGGCACCAGCAGACAGTCCACCACTCCAGGAACCTGGAGGGCAGGAGTTTAAGGCTGGACCTGATGTATCAAAAATGGAACTGGTTTAGGAAATGGAAATCAGCAGTTATCAATGCTGAGGGGCAAGGCAGGAGTCCTAGTCTGTAGCTGTGCCAGGTCAGTAAGCCAGGACAGTCAATCTGAAATAGGGGTTGCAGAAGGGAAACAGGGCTGGCCTGAAGTGTGTTGGCACTGCGATTTATTCATTCCTATCTTGCACCTGCCACAGGTTTGTGTCTCTGTTTCCCAGAAGCCTCGGACCCAGAGGTCAAAACAGTTAGCTGCTTTATTTAAATTCAACCCAGGGCTCTTCCTAATAGTGGAATCAGATTTTCAGTCACAAACTGCTAATCCCTTCTACCAGGGATCCCCCTCAGCACCTTCCCAAGCTGAAGGCACCCTTATGTCAAGACTTCCCTCCCTTCTTGACTCTGTTTAGTCATGCGATGTTGTTCCTGACTATCTAGCTTACGGCTGCCTGCAATCAGCCTACCTTCATTGGCTTCAGCTGGGGAGTTTTATCTTGTCAGGACTCACCCATTGAAGTCAGTGGCAGAAAGTTATCCTGCCAGTCTTCACTTATCAGAAATGCAGGTATGATAATCTAGTAGCTGACAGTTACACAGTACAAAGTATTTCTTTCTCCCTCACAGAAGTATTGATGTTTTAAATTCTATTTTACTGTGAAATAAGGGTGGTTGTTTTGCTTTAGGGGCTTTTTGGAGGAGGCAGAGAGGAAGGGGTGTATATGTTTCTCAATCACAACATGCGTCCAATTTTACTTTTCTCTGTCAAATTATCTTGCAACGGCTGTCATAAGCACCTGCAAGGAACCTCTGTGCTGACAAACACTCCTGCACTCTTAATTAGACGCTGGGTGTTAAGAAATGTTACGGTGGCCTACTGAGGCCCGTGAGTAACTGGCACGTTTGTTGGTGCGCCGCTAGGACAAATATTGGCCTTCCCTTAATCACCTGTGTAGTAAGCAGATGCACTTGAGCTGCTGCCTGAGGGGGGAGCTATAAATGAAGGAGAAATTGTGGCTAGTTGGCTACAGTGGAGACAGGGATCAAATCCATAATATTGGGGCATGGAGGAGCTTGTGTCCTGAGCTTCAGTCTTGCTCCCAACCTGCAAAGGAAGAGGATTGGGGCTGAAGGACCAAGGCAAAGTGTGTACTCATGGAGCCTAAGTTGTAAACAAGCACAATATGTGAGACTGTACAACGTCTTTACTACTTTACATGGTGCACAAGCTAAGGCGGGAGCCTGAGCTTACAATCATGCTTTTTGGAGTACGAGTGATTTTGTAAGAGCCTTAACTCCTCTCTTAAACCGGAGGTTTTTTGAACCTAGAATAGTTTCATAGAACATTATGAAACTGGCACCATAGCTCCACAGAACCTCATGGAACATGCACCACAACTCCATAGAACTCAATAGACCAAAGATCCATTAATGGAAACCAGAGATCTGTAGAACAGACACTGGTGTGTGTGTGTGCGCGTAGGCACGTGTGTGCGTAGGCACATGTGCATGCAGGGTGCTGCTGGCACAGGTGTGTGTGCATCTGTGTTCGGAGTGTAGGCTGCTGCCGGCCAGGGTTGTGTGTCTGTTTTATGTGTAGGGTGCTAATGGCAGAGGTGTGCATGCATGTGTATTTATGAACAGAGGCTGAGGATGTTTGTGTGTGTTTAGGGTAGGGATTGGGAACATCAGGGCCAAGTGTGGCCTGTGGCTAGTTTTATTTGGTGCCTTTTCAGTTCCTAGAGTTAGCCCCTGGATCCAGTTCCTACCCACAAGCGCTGAAAGACTGAGCTCAGGGGAAGGCAGCAGAGATGAGGGCACATACTTAAGGGGAGGGGACAGGTTCATGGCACAGATCCATGATCTGGACCCTCCCTTTCCTTTTCCCATCCTGAGTGCACCTCTTAAGCACCGCCGACACCACATGCAACTTCTGTCACTGCCCCCCCCTCGCCCCAGCACCCCACCCTCTGTGGTCCCTGCCCCCTTCCTTCAGAACCCCCTGTGCTTCCCCCACTGGGAAAGGGCTTGGTGAAGGGGGTGAGACTGGGGGGCTGGGGTGGGGGCTGGTTTGGAGCTGAGTTTAGTTAGGAGGTATGGGTGCTGAGGGGGGGGAGCACAGAGGGTGGAGGTTGCTTTGGGAGGGGCCACTGGGGGGAACTCAGTGGAGGGTGCTGAAGGAGGCAGCGCTGCATGGGGAACGCAGAGGTGGGGATGCTGGGGAAGGGGGGCACTGAGGAGCAGAGGTTCACAGTCTGCTCAGGGGAGAGGGTGGGTGGTCCTGGGGGAGACAGGTGAGGCCATGGGGCTGGGTGGGGGCTAGCCTGGGGAGGGAGGTCCATGGGGCTGGTAGGGGGTTAACCTGTGGGGTTCAGGGGGTAATTAACCTGTGGGGGAGAGTCCATGGAACTGGGGGCTGCTGGATTTGGGGGAGTGAGGTAGCCAGGGGCCACTCACTATGGCTCCCTGGGCAGATCCGGGCTGGCCAGGGTGGAGGTGGTGGCGGCCCATGCAGGTGGGGAGGGATCACTGCAGGCTCCCTGCACAGGTGGTGGACAAAAGGCAGGGAGTCTGCGATCTGAGTCGCATGGTGTGGGTCAGAGTTCAGGGCTTGACTCTGGACACCTGAAACCTCCATTTTCAGGCAATGTTGGGTTTCCTGAAAACCCGAGTGCACAGCCCTACTTAAGCACATTTGGCATGTTTCACTGAAATATGCTCATTTTGCCCCCCGCGCACACATTCTCATTCTGCTGGAGATCTGGTTTTTTTATGTTCACAATAAATGTGCTAGAGACTGCTGTACTGGTGGTTAGAGCCTTTAGACGGATATAATGTAAAATATCTGGAGAGAATTCTGGTTTTCACCCCCCTGTATTGCTTGTTAGACAAAAACCTTTTGAGTGGCTGCACTTTCTGAGGAAATTGTCTTTCATCTGGAGTAATTAGGAATTGCATATTTAACTCTTCCTTACCAGAGACCATGGCTGTGTAGCAGAGCAAGTATTTGGTAACTTCTCACCATGAAAGCACTCTAGTTAGGGTGACCAGATATGCAAATTTTTAGAGGACACTTAAGAGAAATACAGGTTGCAGGGCTGCATTGGCTCCAATGCAGCCCTGCAACCTGTCTTTCTCATAAGTGTCCTCTAAAATTTGCGTATCTGGCTACCCTAACTAGAGTGCCGTATTAGGTATGCTTAACACCTTTTGGTGTGTACTTCTATAGAGAGACAGCTTTTGTTCTTTCCTTCTGGTGGTTAAAAATATATGGGCCTATAAGTCTGTAGGTTAAGCCAGCAAGGCACAAAGAAATATTTGAAAAGCAGGGTAAATGCTGCTCTGTATCCTGTTCTTAAAAGTGAATTTGAATATGCTGGATTCATCAGATTTGGAATTCACAGAGAATACTCATTTCATCTCTATATATGAGCCCAGTGGGCCTGATGTGTCTGGGATGGTGCCCCCCAAGTGGGTGGGGCTATATCAGAAAAGTGTCACGGTGAAGGCACTCCCCTGCTCTTTTCCAATATGGTTGTGCCCTCTATGGAGTGACACAGTGCTTTGTAAGGGGCAGGGTCTCCCACAACTAGGGAGCCCAGACTAAGGCCGTGAGGCTTAGGCAGAGAGTGTGCCTGATGCTATCCAGTGGGATCAGCTGAGTCCTATAACTGGAGTTGGGTTGCAAGTCTCTGCTCTGTTTCAATTCATATGGCTGCTCCTCCATCCTGGAAGCTGGGCTGGAGCAGGATGCCAGTGCCCCTGAGCCCTAAACCCCCTTAAAGGACCAGCTTCTCCTGTTGTAGCCTTCATGGAGTTGTAGAGAGACGACTCTGCATCCAAGACTAACTATGGGTTGGGGATCAGGTGTTGTAAATCAACACCAATGTCAATGGAGCTATGCTAACGTACATCAGCTGAGGATCTGGTCCTCTAAGGGATGACTGTTTGCTTCATTCCGGTTATCTCTCAATGCCACAGACAAGCCAAAACCACCACAAGGAAAAGTGGAATTTCTGGAGCGGACTGGAAAGTGCATCAAAATGAAATGGAAAGCCCCCAAGGACAATGGAGGGAAGCAGGTGACGCACTTCATCATTGAGAAGAAAATGGCTGGGAAAAAATCCTGGATCAAAGCTGGGGAAGTTGACAGCAAGCAAACTACCTTTTCCACTGATAAGGTAGAGGAGGGGAAAGCCTACCAGTTCCGAATCCTGGCTGTGAATTCGGAGGGAGTGAGTGAACCATTGGAGACAGAGGAAGTCTTTGCCGGAGAGCCTATTGGTAAGCACCTCAGAGCAGCCGTTGCCAATGCATTTTCGTTTTTGCACCTTCCCTTTCTCCTGCTCAACAGTAATAGTTCTTGTTTGACTCCCAGCAGGCATTACCACTGCTGCTTGAGATTTGAACCTTGAAGTCGGAGTTCATTCACACGGCATTCCTATAGAGTGGAAAGTGACCCAAACCCACTTTCTGAGCGTTGTGTGAAATCCTTACCACTTTCTGTCCCCTTAATGAAAGGACAAAATGGGAGATACTTCCTCCCCCATTCCTCTGAGAATGGAGCAGAGAGGACAGTCCTCTTGTTAATTTTGATCCCCAACCTCTGGGTCAAAGATCATATGCAGGTCATGGGAGACCAAAATTAAGAAAGGGACTGCTCCCTTGTTCCCCACTGGCTTTAGCACTTCTTGGTAACTGCGAGAATGAAGCCACCACCACTTTCCTCAGTTGCCAGACCAATGCATGTGGCTCTCTCCTTCATGAAGACTTCAGTGTCAACTGTTACTTCAACACTGGTGGATCTGGCTCCATCTCCAGTGGCAGTGGGTTAGGAGCGGTTTGAAATGATCAAGGGGAAAGAGCTCCCCCCCCCCCCCCCCCCCCCCCCCACACACACACACACACACTACTGGTTGCTCTTATAAAGATGTAGGGTGCAATCCTCCCCCATTAAAGTCAAGATGGAATTTTACCATTGACTTCAATGGATGGAGGCATCGTGCCCATTGTGTGCAGACTGAGGAACAGTAATGGATGCTGCAATTCTGATTGTTCTGTGCTGGATCTACCTCTATCTAGAGCCGCCTGGCCTGGCATCTCAACCTCAAGTTTCAGATGTTACTAAGGAATCTGCCACCATCACCTGGAGTCCTCCGGCACAAGATGGTGGTTCCCCAGTACAAGGTTATATTGTGGAAAGAAGGAAGAAGGGCAGCAACCTTTGGGTCCCGGTCACCAAAGATCCAGTTCAAGGTTAGATATGTGTTTCTCTGCAAAACAAAAACTGGAGAGCATGCCAGACTGGTCAAGCAAAGGGCATGATGATGAGGGATGATCTGCAGTAAGATCCAAATTTTCAAGCCTGAATGCCTGAAGCGAATGTAAACCCACATAAGTGATCTGAGTGATTAGTATACATATTGAGGATAGGTCCCAATCTAGATGTGTATAAGAGACAGGGCTTGGGGGGGTCAGGACGATGCTAGAATGGGGGGGAGGGGATTTTCAGGGGATGAGAGGTGGCTGGTTATTTACCTGCAACTTGACTGTGTCAGCTCAGCTCTGCAGCGTATAACTGGCCAGGGATTCCCAGGAAGTTTACGCCCCGGCCCCCCTCCCCATGAGGACTGACTTGGAGACGCCCGGTGGGGAAAAAAACAAAAACGGGCGGCATCTGTCAGTCTCTACTAGCCCGTGGTGGCGCAGGGCCCCTCCCTCCCCCTGCGGGGCCATGTGCTTGGGCACTGGTGGCACATGCCTCGGGCTGGCCCTGCATACTGACCCTTTTCACAGGAGCAGACATCTTGTTTTCCATGGAATGACTTTCCTGTGTGAGTGAGTATGACTCTGGTGGCAGGAGACAAAGCATCATGTGTCGTGTAATCAGGAACTATTTTTAGGGCTAGATTTTGCAAGCCTCCCTTATCCTGGTGAAGGTAGCAGGACTCCTCATGTAAGTAAGTGCTCTCCAGTAAGAGGAAGGCTTGCACATGCTGGGTGCTACTGTTGTTTGCTGTCCTGTGTGTTTGAAATGAGAAGCTAATTTAAAATCTCCACATAGTGAGTATGAAGAATTCCGCAGAGACACATTGCGTTTGAACACATGCAATGTCTGTTTCATTAATCACAATAATGTAATATTATCGGATTAGGACTCTCCACTGACCAGAGCTTTATGAATCCTGTAATCCGCTCGGCTCCAATCCATACCAGAGAGCTTTATAAGCAAGATAAAGCAGTGTTGTTAATAACGGTGCATGTGATGGGGCTTCATTTAGATAAAGTATGAGGAATCTTTTCCCTCCCATGAGCCGCTTTGAAAATTAGTACACGCTCCATTGAGTTGAGGGCCAGGGTACTTAAGGGGTGGTGGATAGAAAGGGAAGGGCCAAATTAAGGATCTATGCCATGGATCTGTCTTTTTTCCTTGAGCATGCATCCTCATCTCTGTTGCCTTTCCCTGAGCTCCTTCTTTCAGTGCTTGAGGGTATGGGCTGGATCCATGGGCCAGGTCAAGAAATTTGAAAGGGCTCAGTTAAAAACAACTGTAGGCTGAATTTGTCCCATGGGCCATAGGTTCCCCACCCTAGTTTAGATTCTCACATCAGGCAAGGAAGATCACGCGCACACACACACAGGATTCATTTTCTCGCTGATAAAGATTGCCCCTTTTTCATTTTCTCTACTGGCTGTTGTGTGAGGGCTCTTTTGAACTAGAGCCCCATGTATCAGACTTGGGCCAGTTGGACACATGGGGTCTGGTTGGGCTCGGTTTGTTGGAAGTCATCCCAACCTAAGCCCCTTGAACTTGGGACAGGTTCCCTGGCAAGAGGCCCCCTCCCTCCCACAGAGTACCAATTTTGCTGTTGCACGTTGAGAAATACATCGGGAGAGTTAAGGGTCAAGGACTGATTAAAGAAAATTGACTGTTGTGTCTAATGACCAGCACGTGTGTAGCTAACCTTAACGCTTTCAGTTCTAGGGAAGTTGCTAGATTGGGCTCTAAATCCAGAGTAACTTCACTGATCTATAAGCTAATGCATCTTGGAAGAGGGTGGGGTGCTCTATCTCACCTAGTGATCCAGGAGGAGGGGGAAATGAACTAGAGCTCTGCTCAGCCAGTCCAGGACATAACCTGCATAAAGCAGGGCAAGGAACACAGAGTGTAACCCATGATGCTTCCCAGGGTCACAGCAGGTTGTGCGAAAGAGGTTTGTAGTATGAACAAACCTTTGCAAGTCAACCTCCACAGCAGGAAAACTTGCATAGACAAGTGGTATAGCTGTGTCTGTTGCAGGGGAAAGGAGTCACATAGCAATACAGACACCAAGGAATTGGTTGTTCAGTCTTAGCATGGATGGAACCCCTGGGCCCTCTGAGCTATGGAGTTATCCTCACTCCAACAGCCATCCTTTCTTGGCCTTATAGCAATGTTCAGGGAAGACTAAACAAGGAGGGCACTCTAGCCTCAAGTTTATTGTTGTATCTGTCTGGGTGATTCTGAAGACAGTGCTGCATCCCCTCTAATGGATGGGAGGGAGAAAGGTCTTTTCTTTTTCCCTGTTTGAGAGTCTTGGCAGTATCACCCTGTTGTAGCCAAACCTAGAGTTACATTTTTCACTATGTGCCACTAATATGGTCAAGGATAGGCTCCCCTGGTATTTCTACTGCAGAGTAATTTCTGTGATATCAAGGTGATCAGATCCAAGTTGTTGCTACATTAGGAGAGTGATACATATTATAGGAAGGATGATCCAGTGTATAAGGGGTTTCCAGGGATTTGAAAGAGTTCAATTCCCTGCTTTACAACAGGCCTCTTGGATGCCCTGGAGCAAGTCACCAAAGAAACTTTTCAGAGACCTAACTTCCATTTAAACTCAATGGAACTTGACATCTAGGTGTTGTTTTTAACTCCTGAAAATGTATCCATTTATCTAGGGGTGGAGAATCTCAGGCCAAATGCAGCCCATGACTAGTTTTTATTTGGCCCCTTTCCAGTTCCTGGATCTGGCCCCTGGATCCAGGTCTTCCTCCAAGCACTAAAAGAGACTGTGCTCAAGATAAGGGAACAGAGATGAGGGAATGCACAGAACCATAATTTGGACTCTCCTCTTCCTGAGCACACCCCTTAAGCCCCTGCCCCAAACTTCTATGCAGCCCTTAGAGCTTGTACTAATTTTCACAGTGGCCCCTGTGAGGGAAAGTGTTCCCTACCCCTGCTAACTTCCTGTGCTTTGGACAGCCATCTACAAAACCGAGATAACAATACTTCATTACCTCAGAGAGGGACTGTGTGGATGATTATGTTGATGACGGTGATGAACATTTTAGTGATATTATTATAAATCTATGGTGCGACTGCCCCTTGAATATTGTATGCAGTTCTGGTCACGCCATCTCAAAAAACATATAGTTCAAATAGAGAAGCTACAGAGAAGGGCAACAAAAATGATGAAGGGTATGGAATGGCTCCCGTATGAAGAGAGGCTAGACATGTTGGGGCTCTTCAGCTTGGAGAAGAGGGGACATGATAGAAGTTTATAAAATCATGAGTGGTGTGGGACACGTAAATAGGGAACAGTTATTCACCCTCTCAAATAATACTAGGACTAGGGAACACTCCATGAAACTAGCAAGTAGCAAATTTAAAACAAAGTATTTTTTCACTCAACTCACAATTAATGTGGAATTTGTTGCCAGAAGATGTGGTCAAAGCCAGTGATATAGCTCGGTTTAAAACAGGATTGGATAAGTTTCTGGAGGACAGGTCCATTAGCAGCTATTAGACAGAGGTAGGTTTGGGGAATGTAACCACTTACTGTCGGGCGCTGGGAATAAACAACGGGAAATGGATCGCCCCATTGTGACCTATTGCGTACTCTTTCCAAGTGACCAAAATTGGCCACTGTCAGAGACCAGCGCTGGGCTCAGCGAACCATTAGTCTGATCCAGTATGGCACGTCTTATGTTCTTATGGAAAAAGAACCAAATAGGGCCGCTGTGTAAAATAGTAAGCTAAAATCTGATTAGCATAGATTCTTTCTTCCTCCATCCAAGTCAACACAATCTGTGGGTACTTAAAGCCTGTTTGACAGTTACACTATTGAGGTTTGTACCCTTTTGTCTCTGGCAGGGTTCCCCTCCACCAACTGTGATCTGGCAAAAAGATGGAATTCCCACAAAGGGGAGAGAGACCATCACCAAGGGCAAGAACCACTCCCAGTTCCTCATCCACAGTACAAAACGCATGGATTCTGGCCTCTACAGTATCGTACTCAAGAATGATTATGGGGAGACTCGTCACAACATCCAAGTGCAAGTGACAGGTACAGTAGAGACTGTAGAAAGCTCTAATTTACAGATATGATAGAGTTTACGAATCACGAGCAATGCAGTGCAAGCAAATAGGGAAAATAACAGCTTCCTTTCTCAAAATACTAAAACTAGGGTAGGGGTTTCACCCAATGGAATTAGCTGGGAGTAGATTTAAAACCAAAGGAAGTACTTTTTTACTCAACATACAATTAACCTATGGAAGTCATCATTGCCAGGGGATATTGGAAAGACCAATAGCATGGATTAGTTCATGGAGAATGGCTACTAGTCAAGTTGGTGAGGGGTTGGGATGGGGGTTTCTAGGAGGTTTTAATATGCTTCTATTTTTATATGGTTTTTGTATTGTAACTCCCCCTGAGCTTTAGGGGAAGGGTGGGATATTTATTTATTTTTATTTATTTGGTTATATTTATATGCTGCCCCCTCATGCCAACAGCATCTTGGGGCAGCGTCCAGTATACATTAAAAACACTTTAAAATCACCTTTTTAAAATTACGATATTCAACAAGTTTAAAAAACCCATTTACCTTAATTTAACCCACCCCTCCCTCCCCACCCCCGAAGGCCTTGGAGAACAGCCACATCTTACAGACCCGCCGAAAGGCCAGCAGACTTGGGGCCAGGCGGGCTTCCTCCGGGAGGGAGTTCCACAACCACGACCCTGCCACCAAGAATGCCCTCTCCATTGTGGCCTCCCGCCTTACATGGGGGACCTCCAAGAAAGCGCTCCCGGTGGACCAAAGGGGTCGCCCCGAATCGCGGAAGGCAAATTTATAAGTTTAAATAAATTTTAAAATAAATAAATGAGCTCTCTGACTGGTGGGAGTGGAGAGTGAACAGCTGGAAATTGATTATTCCATGCATGGCCTATTTGTGCACTTCTCTGGTGAAGCCAAACCTGGCCACTGTCAGAGAGAGAATGCCAGGCTAGACAGACCATTGGTCTGGCCTAATATGGCAGCTCTTAGGTTCTTAGGTCAGCAGGGATCCAAAAGGGAATGTGATTTTGTTTAATTTTTCCTCAGAAGGTCAGTCTTCTGTCCAGTCCCCCAAAAGGCACATTTTAGAAATATTGCACAAACTCACATTTTCAATAAAGTAATGCTGTTTTGTGCATTTGATGGGGAAATGGTTCTTTGCTTTAAGAGATAATTTTCATCTTTATTCTGATTCTCTGGTCTTTATTGCATCATGAGGGTCAATGCTTTTATTTATTTTTTACACTGAATACCCCGCCCCTCTCGCCACAGGCGAGCTTGCAACAATATGTGCATACAATAAAAGCAGAGTCTGGAAAGTACAAATAAAATACAAAAACCCCTACTCCCCCCCCCCCCCCCCCCCCCCCTCGTCAAA
>QEPC01003194.1:8706532-8722017 GCA_003113815.1 Sphenodon punctatus
ACAGCATATTCTTCACCCATCTGCTGAGTTGCTTAACTTGCAGACAGACAACAAACAAAACCCATTGAGGGGGAAATATTTTTACTACTTAGAAAATAGCAAGCTACTGCATTATCCCTCTGAAATTATTCTAGGGGATACCATGACAAACCCATTAAGAAGACACTTATCTTACATGGATTGCATAGCCCAGCATGTCACAACCACCTTGTAAATGCCTACCGGGACATACAACCACCACACAGAACATGGGGAACATGGCTCTGACCTCTTCCCCACATGCACCATGGGCAAAGCTCCTCACTGGAATTACATGAGTGTGCTGTGCTATGGGGTGGAGATGAACTGACTCTACAATGCATGGGACCAATGGGTGAAAAGAAACCAGTAACTGCACATGTATGTATATCATGCAAAGTGGACAGCAGTCTGGCAAGTACAACCCCCCTCCCAAATAAAGCTGAGGCTATGAGGCTTAGACTAGGAAACCAAACAAAACTTAACACTGCATAGTCGTTAGGGCAGTTTTGGGAGATGTGGGGTGGTTGTTTTTTTCCTTTGGTTGCTGGACTTAGGAAATATTAATTTCCTTGGTTTTGGGAGTTTGTTTAAGTAGTAAGAACCTGCCTTAACTATTTGTTGTAAACCGGAAGGTTTTGTGTTAGTTAGTAATACTGAGCTGGCTCTCTAATGGGTTTTGGTAAGGTTCCCCCAAACCCTCCTAAAACTGGGGTTCTAAAAATGAAATTTGAGGTTCAGGAAGCTTGCTCATTCATTCATTTTTCTATCCCACCTGTCTCCTGAGGCTCAGGACAGCTTACATAAAACACACAGAATAGAAATACAATAGAACTTCCTTTAAAATCTTCACCCCTAACCCTCACACCCAAACCCTGCCTGCCAAATGCTTTGCCAAAGAGAAGGGTTTTACACTGCCTCCAGAATATGGTTAAGCCCTAAAAAGTATTGTCTTTTCAAGATAACACATGCATGTATTAGCAGTTCCAAAACTTCTCTGTGACTGCATTTGACAAACCTCTTTTCCATTCTTTCCACTCAAGATCCCCCAGTTATTGATCCATCTGTGCTGGAAGGTTTGGCTGCACACCCAGTGACTGTGAAAGCAGGGCACACGGCAGTCATCAAGATCCCATTCAAGGCCAAGCCAATGCCAAAGATCACCTGGTTTAAGGATGGTGTTGAGGTGACAGAAGAAGAGAGGGTAGAGATGGAGAAATCCCCTGACCAAGCAGTGCTCACCATAAAAAAATGTGTGAGAGAAGACAGCGGAAGTATTATGCTGAAGCTGAAAAATGACTGTGGCTCAATCAGTGCCAATTTGCACCTCAATGTTATCGGTAAGTCTTGGGATAATCATTGAAGGCAATTAAATGTATTGGGAGTTGACAGCCATCCATATTTTTAGGGGATTTTAGTGTATTGTTTTGTATTTTTCTCTTTCTTTTTTTCTTTTCTTTTTCTATTGGTAAGCCACCCCGAGCCTTTAGGTAAGGGAAGGGCATACATTTTAATAAATAAATAAATAACAGGGTAAGCTGTCCCTTCCAAAAATGTAGGGCTGTAACATCCCCAGCTTGTGGGCAGACAGTTAACCCAAAGCAATTGGTACCGTAAGTCCCAGTTTAGTTCCAGATGAGACGTCGTTTACATTAAAGCTAATAACTGGCCAGATCTGCTGTATCCAGTCTCCTCTGGTAAGGCTCAGTTACCAAGCTGTATCTGTTTAGTTCAGCAGTTTAACTGGTTAACCAATTTACCATGGTACTACATTATACTGCAGTGCACTGTTTTCCGTGTTACCCATAATTCCTTTTTAATGTTTACTCCCTCCTCCTTTGGACCTAGTTTCAGATGTTTGGTTATGCGATAATATGGTAAACTGCTTAACTGCTGTGGTATTATCCAGTTATTCAGGTTATTGGTTAGTTGTTGTAGTAATCAGTTAACAGCTAGGTAACTGCCAAACTACCCTAAATGGCAGTTATTAACCATGGATAATAATTTACTATTTATTTCATCTGTAATTCAGATGTTAAACTGAAGGAGTGAGCAGATGGTTGTGTGGTGTCAAAGTCATGGGGTGAGGGACGTCTGGGATGTGGGTAGAGATGGGTGCTTGGGGGTGACAGGGTTCAGGATTAGGGTTGGGAGGCAAGACAGGTGGCAAGGCTGAGGGCAAGGGTGCAAGAAAAGACTAGGCAGAGAATGCTCAAGGGACAAGTTGAGAAAGAAATAAAGTTATGTTGTTCCATCCAGCTTCCTAGTGCTACCAGCATGCCTTATATACTGGCTGGCATCCAACCAGGAAGCTGGGAACCATGACAAGGCATCAGACAGGAGATGGGGTGGGGTCAGGACAAGGCAGGGAGGAGACATGGGGGAATGGCTGCACTGGAGGAAGAGGTAGGCTGAGGGGGTGGCACCAGCAGACAGTCCACCACTCCAGGAACCTGGAGGGCAGGAGTTTAAGGCTGGACCTGATGTATCAAAAATGGAACTGGTTTAGGAAATGGAAATCAGCAGTTATCAATGCTGAGGGGCAAGGCAGGAGTCCTAGTCTGTAGCTGTGCCAGGTCAGTAAGCCAGGACAGTCAATCTGAAATAGGGGTTGCAGAAGGGAAACAGGGCTGGCCTGAAGTGTGTTGGCACTGCGATTTATTCATTCCTATCTTGCACCTGCCACAGGTTTGTGTCTCTGTTTCCCAGAAGCCTCGGACCCAGAGGTCAAAACAGTTAGCTGCTTTATTTAAATTCAACCCAGGGCTCTTCCTAATAGTGGAATCAGATTTTCAGTCACAAACTGCTAATCCCTTCTACCAGGGATCCCCCTCAGCACCTTCCCAAGCTGAAGGCACCCTTATGTCAAGACTTCCCTCCCTTCTTGACTCTGTTTAGTCATGCGATGTTGTTCCTGACTATCTAGCTTACGGCTGCCTGCAATCAGCCTACCTTCATTGGCTTCAGCTGGGGAGTTTTATCTTGTCAGGACTCACCCATTGAAGTCAGTGGCAGAAAGTTATCCTGCCAGTCTTCACTTATCAGAAATGCAGGTATGATAATCTAGTAGCTGACAGTTACACAGTACAAAGTATTTCTTTCTCCCTCACAGAAGTATTGATGTTTTAAATTCTATTTTACTGTGAAATAAGGGTGGTTGTTTTGCTTTAGGGGCTTTTTGGAGGAGGCAGAGAGGAAGGGGTGTATATGTTTCTCAATCACAACATGCGTCCAATTTTACTTTTCTCTGTCAAATTATCTTGCAACGGCTGTCATAAGCACCTGCAAGGAACCTCTGTGCTGACAAACACTCCTGCACTCTTAATTAGACGCTGGGTGTTAAGAAATGTTACGGTGGCCTACTGAGGCCCGTGAGTAACTGGCACGTTTGTTGGTGCGCCGCTAGGACAAATATTGGCCTTCCCTTAATCACCTGTGTAGTAAGCAGATGCACTTGAGCTGCTGCCTGAGGGGGGAGCTATAAATGAAGGAGAAATTGTGGCTAGTTGGCTACAGTGGAGACAGGGATCAAATCCATAATATTGGGGCATGGAGGAGCTTGTGTCCTGAGCTTCAGTCTTGCTCCCAACCTGCAAAGGAAGAGGATTGGGGCTGAAGGACCAAGGCAAAGTGTGTACTCATGGAGCCTAAGTTGTAAACAAGCACAATATGTGAGACTGTACAACGTCTTTACTACTTTACATGGTGCACAAGCTAAGGCGGGAGCCTGAGCTTACAATCATGCTTTTTGGAGTACGAGTGATTTTGTAAGAGCCTTAACTCCTCTCTTAAACCGGAGGTTTTTTGAACCTAGAATAGTTTCATAGAACATTATGAAACTGGCACCATAGCTCCACAGAACCTCATGGAACATGCACCACAACTCCATAGAACTCAATAGACCAAAGATCCATTAATGGAAACCAGAGATCTGTAGAACAGACACTGGTGTGTGTGTGTGCGCGTAGGCACGTGTGTGCGTAGGCACATGTGCATGCAGGGTGCTGCTGGCACAGGTGTGTGTGCATCTGTGTTCGGAGTGTAGGCTGCTGCCGGCCAGGGTTGTGTGTCTGTTTTATGTGTAGGGTGCTAATGGCAGAGGTGTGCATGCATGTGTATTTATGAACAGAGGCTGAGGATGTTTGTGTGTGTTTAGGGTAGGGATTGGGAACATCAGGGCCAAGTGTGGCCTGTGGCTAGTTTTATTTGGTGCCTTTTCAGTTCCTAGAGTTAGCCCCTGGATCCAGTTCCTACCCACAAGCGCTGAAAGACTGAGCTCAGGGGAAGGCAGCAGAGATGAGGGCACATACTTAAGGGGAGGGGACAGGTTCATGGCACAGATCCATGATCTGGACCCTCCCTTTCCTTTTCCCATCCTGAGTGCACCTCTTAAGCACCGCCGACACCACATGCAACTTCTGTCACTGCCCCCCCCTCGCCCCAGCACCCCACCCTCTGTGGTCCCTGCCCCCTTCCTTCAGAACCCCCTGTGCTTCCCCCACTGGGAAAGGGCTTGGTGAAGGGGGTGAGACTGGGGGGCTGGGGTGGGGGCTGGTTTGGAGCTGAGTTTAGTTAGGAGGTATGGGTGCTGAGGGGGGGGAGCACAGAGGGTGGAGGTTGCTTTGGGAGGGGCCACTGGGGGGAACTCAGTGGAGGGTGCTGAAGGAGGCAGCGCTGCATGGGGAACGCAGAGGTGGGGATGCTGGGGAAGGGGGGCACTGAGGAGCAGAGGTTCACAGTCTGCTCAGGGGAGAGGGTGGGTGGTCCTGGGGGAGACAGGTGAGGCCATGGGGCTGGGTGGGGGCTAGCCTGGGGAGGGAGGTCCATGGGGCTGGTAGGGGGTTAACCTGTGGGGTTCAGGGGGTAATTAACCTGTGGGGGAGAGTCCATGGAACTGGGGGCTGCTGGATTTGGGGGAGTGAGGTAGCCAGGGGCCACTCACTATGGCTCCCTGGGCAGATCCGGGCTGGCCAGGGTGGAGGTGGTGGCGGCCCATGCAGGTGGGGAGGGATCACTGCAGGCTCCCTGCACAGGTGGTGGACAAAAGGCAGGGAGTCTGCGATCTGAGTCGCATGGTGTGGGTCAGAGTTCAGGGCTTGACTCTGGACACCTGAAACCTCCATTTTCAGGCAATGTTGGGTTTCCTGAAAACCCGAGTGCACAGCCCTACTTAAGCACATTTGGCATGTTTCACTGAAATATGCTCATTTTGCCCCCCGCGCACACATTCTCATTCTGCTGGAGATCTGGTTTTTTTATGTTCACAATAAATGTGCTAGAGACTGCTGTACTGGTGGTTAGAGCCTTTAGACGGATATAATGTAAAATATCTGGAGAGAATTCTGGTTTTCACCCCCCTGTATTGCTTGTTAGACAAAAACCTTTTGAGTGGCTGCACTTTCTGAGGAAATTGTCTTTCATCTGGAGTAATTAGGAATTGCATATTTAACTCTTCCTTACCAGAGACCATGGCTGTGTAGCAGAGCAAGTATTTGGTAACTTCTCACCATGAAAGCACTCTAGTTAGGGTGACCAGATATGCAAATTTTTAGAGGACACTTAAGAGAAATACAGGTTGCAGGGCTGCATTGGCTCCAATGCAGCCCTGCAACCTGTCTTTCTCATAAGTGTCCTCTAAAATTTGCGTATCTGGCTACCCTAACTAGAGTGCCGTATTAGGTATGCTTAACACCTTTTGGTGTGTACTTCTATAGAGAGACAGCTTTTGTTCTTTCCTTCTGGTGGTTAAAAATATATGGGCCTATAAGTCTGTAGGTTAAGCCAGCAAGGCACAAAGAAATATTTGAAAAGCAGGGTAAATGCTGCTCTGTATCCTGTTCTTAAAAGTGAATTTGAATATGCTGGATTCATCAGATTTGGAATTCACAGAGAATACTCATTTCATCTCTATATATGAGCCCAGTGGGCCTGATGTGTCTGGGATGGTGCCCCCCAAGTGGGTGGGGCTATATCAGAAAAGTGTCACGGTGAAGGCACTCCCCTGCTCTTTTCCAATATGGTTGTGCCCTCTATGGAGTGACACAGTGCTTTGTAAGGGGCAGGGTCTCCCACAACTAGGGAGCCCAGACTAAGGCCGTGAGGCTTAGGCAGAGAGTGTGCCTGATGCTATCCAGTGGGATCAGCTGAGTCCTATAACTGGAGTTGGGTTGCAAGTCTCTGCTCTGTTTCAATTCATATGGCTGCTCCTCCATCCTGGAAGCTGGGCTGGAGCAGGATGCCAGTGCCCCTGAGCCCTAAACCCCCTTAAAGGACCAGCTTCTCCTGTTGTAGCCTTCATGGAGTTGTAGAGAGACGACTCTGCATCCAAGACTAACTATGGGTTGGGGATCAGGTGTTGTAAATCAACACCAATGTCAATGGAGCTATGCTAACGTACATCAGCTGAGGATCTGGTCCTCTAAGGGATGACTGTTTGCTTCATTCCGGTTATCTCTCAATGCCACAGACAAGCCAAAACCACCACAAGGAAAAGTGGAATTTCTGGAGCGGACTGGAAAGTGCATCAAAATGAAATGGAAAGCCCCCAAGGACAATGGAGGGAAGCAGGTGACGCACTTCATCATTGAGAAGAAAATGGCTGGGAAAAAATCCTGGATCAAAGCTGGGGAAGTTGACAGCAAGCAAACTACCTTTTCCACTGATAAGGTAGAGGAGGGGAAAGCCTACCAGTTCCGAATCCTGGCTGTGAATTCGGAGGGAGTGAGTGAACCATTGGAGACAGAGGAAGTCTTTGCCGGAGAGCCTATTGGTAAGCACCTCAGAGCAGCCGTTGCCAATGCATTTTCGTTTTTGCACCTTCCCTTTCTCCTGCTCAACAGTAATAGTTCTTGTTTGACTCCCAGCAGGCATTACCACTGCTGCTTGAGATTTGAACCTTGAAGTCGGAGTTCATTCACACGGCATTCCTATAGAGTGGAAAGTGACCCAAACCCACTTTCTGAGCGTTGTGTGAAATCCTTACCACTTTCTGTCCCCTTAATGAAAGGACAAAATGGGAGATACTTCCTCCCCCATTCCTCTGAGAATGGAGCAGAGAGGACAGTCCTCTTGTTAATTTTGATCCCCAACCTCTGGGTCAAAGATCATATGCAGGTCATGGGAGACCAAAATTAAGAAAGGGACTGCTCCCTTGTTCCCCACTGGCTTTAGCACTTCTTGGTAACTGCGAGAATGAAGCCACCACCACTTTCCTCAGTTGCCAGACCAATGCATGTGGCTCTCTCCTTCATGAAGACTTCAGTGTCAACTGTTACTTCAACACTGGTGGATCTGGCTCCATCTCCAGTGGCAGTGGGTTAGGAGCGGTTTGAAATGATCAAGGGGAAAGAGCTCCCCCCCCCCCCCCCCCCCCCCCCCACACACACACACACACACTACTGGTTGCTCTTATAAAGATGTAGGGTGCAATCCTCCCCCATTAAAGTCAAGATGGAATTTTACCATTGACTTCAATGGATGGAGGCATCGTGCCCATTGTGTGCAGACTGAGGAACAGTAATGGATGCTGCAATTCTGATTGTTCTGTGCTGGATCTACCTCTATCTAGAGCCGCCTGGCCTGGCATCTCAACCTCAAGTTTCAGATGTTACTAAGGAATCTGCCACCATCACCTGGAGTCCTCCGGCACAAGATGGTGGTTCCCCAGTACAAGGTTATATTGTGGAAAGAAGGAAGAAGGGCAGCAACCTTTGGGTCCCGGTCACCAAAGATCCAGTTCAAGGTTAGATATGTGTTTCTCTGCAAAACAAAAACTGGAGAGCATGCCAGACTGGTCAAGCAAAGGGCATGATGATGAGGGATGATCTGCAGTAAGATCCAAATTTTAAAGCCTGAATGCCTGAAGCGAATGTAAACCCACATAAGTGATCTGAGTGATTAGTATACATATTGAGGATAGGTCCCAATGGGATGTTAAGATCCTTAGCATCTCTGAAAATCAGGCCATTTTAGGTTAAGTGCCCACATGAATTTAGATGTCTGATTTCATATACACACATTAAAAAATTTCCCCTTAACTATCTGCTTTTCTCTTAATATGACCAATTTAGATTTTACAGTAATTGTTAGCTGAGCTTGTTACCTATACATCACACCAATCACTTATTTTTGACACTTAAGAACCCCATGATACGTGCATCTCAGGTGAGATTATGTGTTTTATTCCCTACATTCTCTCTGTATAAACTGTTTTCATTGCCTGCAACCTTGTATGTATAGTCCATATAAGCAAAAAAAGAGTCTTTGCTGTCTCAGGTGAGAGCCTCACTTTACCGATGTCATTGGCAGCTGAGCTGTTGTCTTCAACGAAGACAGGATTTCACTCATTGCAGTTAATCGCTGGGGCTTTTTGTATCACAAGACTTGTGGTTTCGATCATTTTGAATTATCATGGCTCTTTCTGTCTTATTCATAATTATGGACTTTCTTGTTTAGAAGGCACCATTCTTTGGTCTGATAGAATTTTCCATGGAATCCTCAGTAAAGGATAGAAGTTGAATGATGGCAAAAGCAGTAGTTCCCAATTTTTTTTTGTCTGAGTGACCCTATTTAAATATAATCCCATAACTCCAAACAGCAACTAAAGAAATGCAGATTTATTGGTTTATTTATTTGCATTTCTTAGCCGCCCCCTCATGCCTACGGCATCTCGGGGCAACTTACAAAAATTATAGCAAATACCAATAGAGTCAGGACCCCATCCACAATAGAATGGAAGATCAAGCTAGCAAGTCATTGAGGGTCATATTCTAGTAACTCTTTTATTGATTAGTTTATTATGCCATGAGTAGTCGGATTAAAGTCAATGGCCTCTTTCAGCAAATGCTCCTCAGAGGAATAAGGGCATTTAAAATCTGAATGGCATGAAAAACATAATGGCAAATGATACGCTTTCAGTGTTATACATTACAATGGCACCAAATACAGCCACTTTCTTGGGTTCACAGAAAGCTTGTGAGTTCATGGTTAAAATGGGATTGGAACCCAGGTCTGCTTATACAGTAGGGCCAGTAGTTTACACTAGCACACTCTCTTTTGATGTATCCTCTCTCTCATTACATAGCCAATGTAACATGCAAACAAGCCGTTCCAGAATGCCCACAGCAGCCCCAGTCCCAGTCTCGCCGGGGCTGAAGCGGGTACTACTGAGAGTGGGCCTGGGGCACTGCTGTGCATTCTGGCATGTGTGAAATCCCAGGAAGAACACTGCATAAATGTTTCACTCTGTGCCCTAGCTTTGGGCCAGGTTGGCATTGGAAAGTACCACCACACTGTAGTGTAGCCTCATTATACCTAGTGCCTGCTGGAAGCTGCATTATTGATTTTAAAAGTCTAATTAATGGACACTTGGTAATTCTTTTTATGCAGAGAGAATCTTTTATTAGTAGGTCCTAAACAAATATCTCCTTGCATCCTTTGTGTTTCCAGATACCAAGTTTAAAGTGGATGGCTTGCTGGAGGATACTGAATACGAGTTCCGTGTTATTGCTGTGAACCGAGCAGGGCCCGGACAACCCAGCGCTGCCTCAAATTCTATTGTTGCAAAAGATCCTATCAGTATGTTTCTTCTACTGAGTGATTCCTGGCTCTCAATAACTGCTTTCTTATTACATGGCACACAGCCTGTGCTGGCAATATCCAGATCAACATGATACGTTGCTACCACACTTCAGTGACTTCTGTGGGAGTTATGTCTACTTCCTGGTTTCTTTACTTAAGCCAGAAGGCTATCTGTTCATAATGATCTATGAATCCATTTCCATTAATAGGACTTCAGTGTACCATACAATGGTACTCCTTCAAGTAATTCCCTTTACTGGGAGCAGAAATGCTGCTATTCCGTGTTAAGATGGGCCAGTGGACCCATGTATCATCGCCACTGATCTTCTCTATGACATCCAGTCTGTAAAACGATGGTGGGGAACCTCCCCCAAGCAGGCCTAATCCTACCCAGGGCCACAGTTGTCTTTATTTGGCCTCTTTTCAGCTCCTTGATCTGGCCTGTGGATCCAGTCACCATCCTCAAGTACTGAAAAAATTAGCTTTGGGGAAGGGAGCAGAGATGACGACATGCATTCAAGGACAGGGGGATGGATCCATGGCTTAGATCCATGGTCTGGGCTGTCGCCTACCTTTCATCTATCCTGAATACACCCTATAAGCAGTGAGCACCCCATCCCCAACTCCTATCTGGCCCACGGAGCTTGTACTAATTTTTAAAGTGGCCCATGGGAGGGGAAAGGTTCCCCACCACCACCTTAATGGGTTTGGGCTTTCAGAAGGTGGGACACCACAAAATTCCAAAATCAGGCCTGTTTTGAGTGCTTCCCTTTCAGACATTTAGAAGTGGAAGCTCCCCAAATCATTAGTCACTTTTTAAAATCTGATGTGGTTGGTGCAAAGAAATACATGAATATCCCTGTACCCAGTGCAACAGGGTATTTATCACCAGTTTTTTGTTGTTGTTTCAGAGCCTCCAGGGGTGGTAAAAGGTATCCATGTGGCGGACTCATCCAATACCAGCATTTCCTTGGCCTGGGAGCAACCAGAACAAGGAGACCCGCCTTCAGGATACATCCTTGAGATGAGACCTGAAGGCAGCAAGGAATGGTCAAAATGCTCTAAGATTCCTATCTCTGGCACCAACTACACTGTGGGAGGCCTGCAGGAGAGACAGAAATATTTTTTCCGGATCCGAGCTGTGAATGAAGCTGGTGTGGGAGAACCAATTGAGCTAGCAGATGGAGTTATAGCTATGCCCCCTCCAGGTAAAAGCCAAACTGTTTCGGTATGTCTGTTAACCTCTCTCTCTCACTGCTTTTCAAATAACCACAGTTTATGTTTACAAAGCATGACGGGGGCTATTTATTATGCTGATGGCCTGTGCTCGGCATGCTCTTATTAATGGGTAGATAAACACTGGGATGTACTCCAGTTATCCATGCCAATGTGACCGACTCCTAACATCCACAAATCACTTGATATGTGGAATACATTTTGACAATGGGCTTTTCCCTTACTTTGGTGATGCCGGCAAGAGAGATCCTCGGTGGTTCTGATTTTCCGTTCTCTCTCTCTTTTACACAAATCAGCTATAAGGGGGTTTCTTTTGCACCTTATTGGCAGATTCTAACTGAAATTTACTAGGAGATAAATGAGCAAAAAATAAAGCTTGGCGATATCAAGTAGTTTTCGGTGCTGGGTTAAACTACTGCACAGAAAAGAGCAGTCTGCTAAACTTGTCTGCTAAACTTGTTCTGAGGGCTGAGAAAATTCAATTATTTTTTGGTATGAGTTTAAAAAGGATTGAAACAAAATTTCTCTCATCCCCTACCCTCCCAAATGTCTGATTTCAGACCTTTTTAATCTGGATCCTTCCTTCCTTTATTCCTGGCATGTCTTATGTCTCCCATTACTTTCAAACACATTGTATTATGAAGCCCTTTTGTCTAGAGACCTCTCTAATTTGGACAGAAAGCACAGGGTCATAGCTAGGTTGTGCCTCAGGCAAGAAAAAAGCTACAAGAGACAGGGCACCATATATGGCCATTTTCTTCAGTTGAGACAGTGGTACATGGGTTGCTTTTTCATTGATAGCTATGAAGGAAACGCCAGTGCAAATGAGCAATCAGAAGACAGTATATTGGCCGTAGGGAGGTAATTGTACAGACCAAGGGATGCTCCAGAAACATTCATTGTATCTTGAGACTAACAGCTGAGATAGCAGGTCTCTCATTAGTATTCCCTAGCCAGCCTATTAGAAGAGGTTGCAGTGTCAACGTTTATGGCTTAGAAGGACTCATAAGTGGCACATTTGTTTTTATGCTGCTAATTGGGAAATGCAAACAGTTTATTTCCAAGACACTCCCAGGGGGTGGAGAGTTGGTGTAAGAAATCTGTGGCAGAAACGCTGTAAAAAAAAGTACCCAAGAGTGCGTCTAAGAAATTCTATGTTGGGAGAGGCAGGGATAACCAGGCCTTGTTATGGAATACCAGAGGATAACCTTAAAGCGAACCGCATTGAATTACAGCATATGCTAAAAGCAGCTTTTCCTCTAGGACAGAGGTTCCCATATCGTGGGTCAGGACCCCAAGTGGGATCATGGCTTCTGCAGATGGAGTCACAATCCTAATTGATGCATTTGCATGTTTTTGCTCCTCTCTGAGGTCACAGGATTATATTCAAAACTTAAAATGGGGTCATACAGACAAAGGTTTTGGGAACCACTTCTCTAGGTCACCTCTTCCAAGTTGCACTGGTGCATCTTTTTGAGATTACCCCTCTTAAAAATCCCAGATGAGCCTCAGATTTATTCTAGACCCACCCCCCCACCCCCAACCAACCCACTTGTGCTGTGGGAAATAACAAGATACAGTTCTGTAGCTTAGAGCATGCACTGCTCGACGGGAAACTGCGCTGTCTAGGTGTGATTGAGTTAGATTGTTCAGCAGAATAATAGTTCCGGGGGAGGGGGGCGGGGGGATGATTTAACTTTTTTACACTAATACATTTGAAATAGTGACAATGCTATTTATTTTTTACAAGCTTGGCTTAAAAAAAATTTATCACAAGGAAAGCATGAGTGCCAATGGAATTAAATTTCACCACTTAAAGTACTGTCCTCTGCCATTGAAGTCAGTGGCTCATCTCCCATTGACATTAATGCTGGTGGACTGCACCCTTATGAAGCATATAAGTTAATACAGTTAATACACTGATGAGGCACTTGGCAAGACTACTTACATGGGCAGTCCTGTTTAATTGTTATTGGACGGTTACACCCATGTATGTATGCAGTGGTGTAGCAAGGTTGTGGTAGACCCGAGCTCTTATACCAATTATGGACACACACACACCAAGGAAAAGAGGGCAGGTTCTCCAGGTTGAAGGCAGGGCACCAGCTTCCAGAGCCCCAATCCCCCAGAACAGCAGCAAACCCTCCAGGAAGAAAGTTTTCAGAGTGGGTGGGGGCCGCACTGCACCCCTACCCACTCTGAAAGCTTTCTTCTTGGCAGGGCCCTTTGCAAGTGACTTGAGCCCTGCTAGCAAATTTTCAGAGTAGGAACAATGTCCCGCCCACTCTGAAAATTTCCTAGCTGCACTCAGGTTGCTGCAAAGGGCCCCCTCAGCATCTGAAGTAAGTGTGTGTGTGTGTGTGTGTGTGTGTGTGTGTGCATATATTTATTTATTTAAATTTATATCCTGCCCTTCTCATAAGAGACAGAGACACAAAGTGGTCTGAATGATATCTTTTATTGGACCAACTGTTGTTGGTGGAAATAAGCAAGCTTTTAGACCACACGCGGCCCTTCCTCAGGCATGTAGGGTAGCCAGTAGAAATATATAAAAACTCAGAGCAGGTTACAACGTTAAAATCACATAAAATAGAACTGTATAAAACCACAGAAAAATCCCCTAAAAGCCATCCCAATCTCTATCCCTGCCTGCCAAATGTTTAATCAAAAAGAAAATTTTTACATTGCCTCCAGAAAATGCCCAGGCTCAAGCTTTGATGAATCTCCAGGGGAAGGGAGTTCCACAATATGAGGGCAGCAACCAAGAATGCCTCTCTGCAGGCCCTCGCTGCAAGAATTTGATGGATAGATGGTACCCGCGAGGGGGTGCTCCTAGCTGACTGCAGGGATCATGATGGAGCATAGGGAGGAGGCAGTCTTTCAGATATGCAGGGGCCCAGGCCATTTAGGGTTTAAAGGTCAAAGCCAGCAGCTTGAATTGTGCCCAGAAAGCTATTGGCAGCCAGTGCATACTATGAAGTACAAGCATATAAATAACCTATATAAAACAATAAACAACAATACCAATTTTAAAATCCATTCCCACTCCCCCATATCACCCCCCCCCCCCTCCTACCCATCCCCTCCACCAAACGCCTGGAGGAACAGCCAGGTCGTACACTGCTGCCGGAAGGTGAGCAGATCCAAGCAGAGGCGGACTCCCGCTAGAAGGAAGTTCCACAGCAACAGAGCGGCCGCCAAGAACACCCTCCTCACAGTGGTCACCCGACAACAACACGGGACCTCCAGGAGGGTGCCCCCAGATGACCACAGGGGCCGCCCCATGGTATGGGGTAATGAGGTGATCCCTCAGGTAGGTAGGACCCAGTCCGTTTAGGGCTTTATAGGTCAGCACCTTGAATCAGGCCCAGAAGACAATAGACAGCCGGTGCAGTGCACAAAGGACCTGAGTAATGTGCTCACAACAACCTGTCCCCGTAAGCAAACGGGCTGCCACATTCTGCACTAGCTGCAGCCTCTGGCGTGTCACCGTGGGCAGCCCCACGCAGAGCGCTTTGCAGTAGTCCAGTCTCGAGGTAACAAATGCATGGATGAAGGTGGCAAGGTCCCGATCCAAAATATATGACAGTAGCCGTCTTACCATATGTGGGGCAGAACATGACGGCTCAGCTCCTTTTGGGAGTGGGTCACCATGAGCACATTACCCTCCTCTCACTGGGCTTACTCATTCACCATTCTCTCCTTATTTTATGCTGTAGCTTCTAACCTCTCATTTCTTAGCTACTTTTGGTTTACTGCTAGTTTCACCACAGGCTGGCTGTGAGGAAAATGACTTTCATCTAGAAATCTGACCTGTAAGAGAAATGTTTTTAATTGTTCTCTCGCTTTCTTTCTCTCATCTTTGTCTCTCTTTTGTGGCAATGACTTGCATTCTAGCCGCTCCCAAGTTTGATCTGAGTGCCAGGCTGAAGAATCACATGGTGGTTCGTGCTGGAACGGCCCTTTGTGTTCACGCCTCTTTTTCTGTGAGTCTGCTTTTTGAAATTGCTCTCCCACTGGGGGCAGCCCTGTTTTCAAAGTGGGCTTTGGGATCAAGGCTTCTTTATATGTTTAGCCCACTTGTCTCTGGCCAGTATCCAACCTGCAGTTGAAAGCCTTCTGTGCAGTGCACCCAGGATGTAGCTCCAGTTTCAGTTTGGGGGAGGGGATAGGGATTTGTAGGGAGGGCTCTAGTGGCATATTTCAAGAGGGACATAAAAGATGCCTGAAAAAAAAACATGAGGGAGAGAGTGGGGGAACATATTCTTGTAGTTGCAGCAAACGTCCATGCAATTGGGCTTCCATTAACATCTCCCATGGCCCGCTCTCACACAGCCACTGTTGGGTGGTGGGAGCAGAGTGGGGGTTGTGTGCCCAATATTTTCTGCTCCTGTAGGCAACGGACTTTGGTTCCACACACACACTGCTTCTTCACCCTGCCATCCCTGCATGCCAGCCAGGACAGTTTAGTAGGCATGGGAGACTGACTGGTCTAGGCCAAGACTATATCGTGAACAACAGAAAGAAATGCAACCCTCTGAAGTGCCTTTCCTTCTCCCAAGATGGTGGCACAGCAACAGGTTCTGCCATGCTACCCATACTGACAGGGCCAGCCCAAAGGTTTTTTCAGGGGCCATGTGCCAAGCCTTGCT